>JANAVB010006396.1:7946655-8091946 GCA_029216955.1 Iris pallida | reverse complement strand
ATATATATATATATAAATATATATATATATAATATATATATATATATATATATATATATATATATATATAGCGGATCAAGTCTCCCTTAGAAAACCTCCTAAAAATTCCTCACTCTAATTCGTAATATAATAGACGGCCCAGCAGAAGTTTGTAAACACACAGCTGCATCTTCCTTGCCAGACCCTTGCACCAAACGAACTCATAATCGGGACTCAGAGGAAAGGTACGCCGGATAAGGTTGAAGCAGCTACGGAATTGGAACTCCCCAGTTCCCGAAGATGCATCTGTAGGCTCCCAAATCCACCGATCGCAGGCAAAGCCGGATCAATGGCTGTAGACATAATGATCTCACCCAGCTCCTCAGTGAACCGATAAGAATCGGCCTCCACTCCCCATTCCGAATGATGCGGCTACACGTCAGACCCCGCTTGTCCTCCTGAGTCGGGGCTCCCTGATATCAACAGCGAACGCCGATCCAGCCAAGGATCCCGCCAGAGGTCCGTACTCGACCCATCCTTCTGGACCCTCCGGATAGCAGACTTGAGCACCCCCCTGTGTCGCAGGATAGTCTTGAACGTGACTGAATGGTTGTTGTCAGAAGAGCACGTCCAAAAGTTGCCCTGCTTCACGTATCTGCTGCACATCCAGTCCGCCCAGAGAGACCTCCACTGATGAATCTCCAGGCTAGCTTAAGCGCGAGAAGCCTCCCTAATCTCCAGCAATGGCCTGAGCCCCACTCCTCCCTCCTTCCTGGGACGACAGAGCTACTCCCAGGAGATCACATGCATACCCCCCTCCAAATAAAATGGCACAGAGTCGCTCCACTCGCCGAATCGTGGCCACAGGGAGGAGGATGGACTGCAGCCAGAAGTGGGCCACAGGAGATCACCGATCTGACCAGCTCAAGGCGACCTCCAAAAGCAGACCGGCTTGCCAACCTTCAACTCTCTTCTGGACATACTCCACCAGACTATGGCAGTCCTGATCTCGCATAGTTGACAGTGAGAGGCACTTCTAAGTAACGCACCGGAAGATCACTCCTCGCGATACCCAGCACATCAGCCCGTTCCTCCTTCCGGGTACACAGGAAGCTGAAGTAGACCCTACTCTTATCCCTATTCATCTGTAGAGCTGAAAAGGACCTCAAGTCTTCCATAATAGCCGTAAACGTCTGCAACCCCTCCGTCCACAGCTGGATGAAAATTAGCAGGTCATCCGTATAAATAAGATGAGTAACTGGGGGGTCCATCCTCCGAAACAGACCAGCCGTCCACGGTGCGCTGCCAGATCCATCAGGCAAGTAAAGTATTCCATAACAAGCGTGAACAGGTATGGGGACAGTGGATCCCCTTGCCTAAGCCCACGGTTGCTTTGGAAGTACCCATAAGGAACACCCTGAATGAGAACAAAGAAAGTAGGGAACGTAATGCACTCCCGGATCAATGCAATCCAATGCTCCGTGAATCCCATGGCGGTCATCAAATGGCAGAGAAAGTCACGATTGACCATGTCATACGCTTTCCTCAGATCCAGTTTAACACATGCTTTCTTCCCTCCGGGTCTGCTAAATCTCCTCACCATCTCATGAGCCAGTAGGCTGTGCTCTGCGATCGACCTCCCCTTGATGAACGCAGCCTGATTCGGAGGTACCAGGTCCTGCATGATCCCCTCCATCCGCCGACACATAAGGTGCGTAATTATCTTATAAAGATAATTACAACATGCAATAGGTCTGAAGTCCGCCAATGATGTTGCTCCCTCCTTCTTTGGCACCAAGGTCAGGAAAGTATGATTCAGTTCTTTCAAAAGCTTCCCTTTGGTGAAGAATTCCTGCACCACCTCCACGACCTGATGCTTCAGAACGTCCCAATGATGTTTGAAGAAACCACTGCTAAAGCCATCCGGACCAGGAGCCTTGTTGGGATCCGCCACCTTGATAATAGATTCCACCTCCTCCAACGTCACAGGAGAAAGAAGAATGCGATTCCCATATGGGGTCACCAGTCTCTTCATAACAACCTCTGGAAACACAGACAGGTAGTCAGTCTGGAAATATAACTCGGAATAGTACCTGACCACCTCGCCCTGGATCTCAGCCGGCGTCTCCACCAGAGTACCATCTGTATCGAAAAGCTGGAAGATGTGATTCCTATTCTGTCTCGTCCGGATAACATCATAGAAGAACTTGGAGCAACGGTCGTCGTCCTTAAGCCAGAAACATTTGGCCCGCTGTACCGAGCTAATCTCCTTCTGCAGCCTCAGGATGTTGACTTCTCCGATCAGCTCCTTCTCTCTAGCCGCCAAGTCTCCATTGAGCATGTCAGCTTGCATATCCAGCTGTAAGGTCCGCAACTCCGTCTCCTTGTCTTCTAATGTGGACTTGGGCAACCCCTTTACCCAACTCCTAAGAGCTCTCTTCGTGGCCTTGAGACGATGAAACAGGCAGAACTGAGCCGTCCCCTCCTGACCGCTAGTAAGCCCCTCTGCGACAGCCTCTAGGTATCCCTCCGATAGATACCAACTGTTGTTGTACCGGAACGGGCGGGACTTTCCAAGAGCTCGAGCAGTGAAGCCAACACTGATGGGGGAATGATCGCTCGTCCCAGCGGCCAGGCCCTCGACCGAAGTGTTGGAAAAGTGACGGAACCACTCCCCATTGCCCAGGGCTCGATCAAGCTGACAAGCAACCCTGTTATGAGTTGCTTTATTGTGCCAAGTCCAGATGCAGCCTGAGCGAGACAATCCCCGAAGCCCCGCAAGCAGGAGACATCTCTGGAAATAATAGAGAATAGAATCTGGAACCGGGCGACCCCCCAGCTTCTCCCCTTGATGCAGAAGGGCATTGAAGTCCCCGATCAAGAGAAGAGGCAAGCACGACGAGTCAGCAACATAGGCAACCCGGGAGATGTCGCTCCATAGGGACTCCCGTCTCCTTCTGTCATTGTGTCCGTAGACAGCCCCAACAAGAACCGGAAGTCGCCCTTGTTCACGAAGGAGATAGCAATCAACTGCTCCGTCATCAAGATCAAGTCACCAACCCAATCCTTCGAGTTCCAGCGAACCTAAATCTGGCCATGTCGTATAGAGCCAGGTTGTGCAGTTGGGCCCAATAAGAAGGGGTCCGCCGAGCAAGAGTCTTTTCGCCTTTTATTTTGGATTCTAAAAGAACAGAAATGTCACATTTCTCTCTGTGGAGCACCCCATAGATCTCTCTCCACCTACCTAGCGAACACGCCCCCCTCATATTCCAGGCGATAATGGCCATAATTAATGAGCGGTGGGGTCCCCCTGAGAAACTACCGGATCAGCACCTGGGGAAAGTGCCGCATCCGTCGCTAAAGAATCCTCCTCCATCCCAGTCGGAGCCGCCTGTTGGGGAGCGACCTGAGATAGAACCAACGCCCAGGCAGGATTGTCAACACACACCGCCTCCTCTCTTTCAGTAGTATGTCCCACCTCCCTGGATGGGCCATCCCTCAGCAAGCCGACTGCGCATCTCTTCCTACAGTAAACCTGTCCTCCAGACGAACTGCCATCCCCTCGTGCCTCAATCTTCGATGCCGCCATACCTCTAGTGACTATGCTACTCAGTCCCTGGCAAGTGGTCATCGCCCCACTCGTGGGGGCAAGCTGAGTGGATACAACGAGGCTCAACCCTCCATCACTCACTGGATGAGTAACCTCTCCCTCCAAGACCTCTGCTCCACTATCATCTCTGAGATCCATATCACAGGAAGCTTCTGTAGCCTCACTCAGAGGGATAGTAGGCTCCACCGGATGTCCAACCTTCGAACACACACTGGCCAGATGTCCGAAGCAGGAACAGCATGAGCAGGTAGGTGGGACCCATTCATATTCCACCTTCTGGGTAAGCACCTCCCCATAAGGGATCTCATATTCTACCACCCTCGGAAGCTCCCCCTGCCCGAATATCCACAAAGATCCTCGCGTACATCAACCGTGACCGAAAGGCAGTAGCTTCATCTGTCTTGATCGAGGTGCCAACCAAGCTGGCTAGCAGCATCAACAAAGGTATGCTCCAAAACCTGACTGGGAACTCAGGGAAGCGAATCCATACAGGGATGGCATTCAGAACTTTCCTTTCACATCGAAGCTCCGGGGTCCACTCCTTGAGAATGATCAGTCTGCCATCGAACGTCCAGGGGCCTCCTTGGAGGATCCGAGCGACATCTTCCGCCAGTCCGAACTTTACATAAAAGAAGCCATTCTCACGGGCAAAAAACTCCATACTCCCTTTTGGCTGCCAGACACGAGCTGCATATCCCCGGATCTGCCCGTAGAAAGGTTTATTGCCTAGAACATATAGGACGAAAGTATTCTCCCAGTATGCTGTCACCTTCTGGATCTCCTCTGCAGGAAAAGAGGCCCGAAAACTCCTCCCTGCCTTGATCGGCGGAACGTACTCCATCGATGTAGGGGTTTTCGGTCCCATAGGTTTGCAGATCTCAGCCCAGGACCGTCCCGGAGGCCGAGTGGACGTTCCAACAGTCCTCGGGCCAGCCTCCAGCCGAGGGGACCCAGGTCCCTGAGCGTCCAGATCCACCACCTTGATCTTCCCCTTGGCCACCGCGGTCGCCTTTGGCCGCCAACCCACCGATCTCCCAGTAGCCGCCATCGGACCCCGAGCAAAAGGACGAGACCCTGACCCACTCTGACGACTATCATGATGCCGATCCCTAACCATACCCGTTCCGCCTCCAGTCTTCCCTCCGGTCTTCGCCACACGACAGCACGTAACCTTCGTCCATCCACCACCCTCCATTTGACTCCCCGTTGATCCAGAGCCTGCTCCGAATTCAAAGTTCGGGGTAATAGGGCTACCCCGTAGCGAGCCCGATCCCCCCGATGCCAAATAGATGCCGCTCGACCCTCCTCCCGGTGTGGCCACCCCCCCCACCGCCTTGGGGGGTCGCCGACTTCCTTGGGGGTCCACCCGACCCACCATCCTGTGCTCCCGTACACCCCCACCGCCTGGAGGGGAGCAGCCGCGCGCGCCGTCGGTGGGGGGTTCGCCCGACCCCCCCGATCCTTTTTCCGCCCCCCCCTCCGCCTGGGGGGCACCGTCCGACCTCCCTGGCGGCCGCACACCGCCTGCAAGCAGGTCCGGTGGCTGCCCGGGGGGGGGGGATCCGCGTGGAAACCCGAGTTTGCGAGGAGCGCCCAACGCCTCGAGCAAAAATAATCCCTATATATATATATATATATATTATACAAAACACAAAGGTTTTTGAATTCTAGGGCTGACTGTGCCAAGATAAAGAGTGGTTGGGATTTAATCTTGGTGAATTAACGGTTGTGGGGTTATGGGGAAGAGCATTATTGGGAGTGGGGTTTTATGGGGAAGAGCATTATTGGGAGTGGGGTTTTATGGGAAATCCAAAGATGGGGATTTAATATTTTGATGGTTGGAATTTAATATTTTGATGGGGTCCTCATAATGGTTGTGGATGAGCATTATTGAGAGTGGGGTTTTATGGGGAATCCAAATAAAATGGGTCCAAGATTTTGAGGGGGAATACCTTAAATGAACCATGCCCTATGGGCACGGGTTATGACTAGTATATATATATATATATATATATATATATATATATATATATATATATATATATATATATATGTATTAGTGTTAGTGTTAGTGTAATATAAAGAATATATATATATATATATATATATATATATATATATATATATATATATTCTTTATATTACACTAACACTAACACTAATACATATATATATATATATATATATATATATATATATATATATATATATATATATATATAAATATATATAAAATATATATATATATGTATATACACTAACACTAATACATACATATATATATATATATATATATATATATATATATATATATATATATATATATATATATATATATATATATATTTATATATATATATATATATATATATATATATGTATATATATATATATATAAAAAAAAAAAATATATATATATATATACATATATATATATATATATATATATATATATATATATATATATATATATATATATATAGATATATATATACACTAAAAAAAAAAATATATATATATATATACACTAACACTAATATATATATATATATATATATATATATATATATATATATATATATATATATATATTTATATATATATATATACATACACTAACACTAATATATATATATATATATATATATATATATATATATATATATATATATATATATATATATATATATATATACTAACACTAATACATACATATTGTTGTGACTCATGGCTTTTCACCTTTCATACATATATATATACATACACTAACCTACACATGACCTTTGGCCCTTCATTTCTTCATAACCCCCAACCTCCCTTCCTATATAAAGAGAGGTTGGGATAGTTTGTAAGTGGAAGTTGAGTGATTTATATTATACGAGTATACTTCGTCACATCTCTGGCATGTTTGAGTTTTTGCCTTACAACACGTTATCAGCACTTTGCTCGTGCAACGCCGGAGACCCGACGTACCGTTCATTTTTTTTACCTCCTTCCACCTTACGGTCAGAAAGGTAATTTTTAAACTGACATTTTCATCCTAAATAACTAAATAAGGTACTTATTTTTGTCATATACTCGTATATAAGAGTATCTGTTTTGCATTATCTAGTACTTGTGTCAAATGAAGAAATTTTTTTTAAAAGAAATTTTTGGACTAATTTTTTTGGAAGAATATGTTTTGTTAAAACAAGTAGTATTGAAGAATATACTTTCTTTGTTACAGCAGACTATTTGATAAAAGAAAAAAAGAGGAAAATAAAAGTTTTTTTTTCTTTTGTCCAATTCTACATTACTTGCTAAACTTTGCTGTTTGTCTTTACTGTTTGTAATATAATCTTGTTTTCAAAGAAAAAATATATACATATTTTGTCTCAAGTGGGTTTTGAACCCAAGACCTATCGGACCAGAACCTTAAACTAGCCCTTTAGACCAACTTCCCCATTTTAGCTATTGTCACATTAGTGCTCCTTCCTTCTTGTTGTCTCTATAAATATATATATATATATATATATATATATATATATATATATATATATATATATATATATATATATATTTTTAATTTTTTTTCTGAAAGTGGGATTTGGAGAGCTAACATTTAAATGCTAACATTTTTTGGTAATGATGGATTTGGAGCACCCCGACGAGCACCTCAGTAGAATTTTTTTATGTTGCTCAGTGAATCATTGTAACAGATGAATAATAAAATTGTATTTTTTTGTCGTTATTTTTGGGCGTCGCTTCATTAGACGTCGGAAAAATAGTTGACATTTTATTGGTGCCGCTTGCTTAGGCACCAATTCTTTTGTGTGCTGTTGCTTGCTTATGTTGTACGTTTTTTTTGTGTAATTACGAAAAAAACAAACTTGAAAATTTTGAAAAATAGTTTTGGCTACATAAACAAATTCTGGCACCGCCAAATTTGGGCCTTCCAAAATAACATTTTTGGCTAATTTTTTTTTAAAAGCAACGCTCATTTTGAGCACGTACTAAATTGTCACCTATTTTGCACAGTTCGCAAATAGTGTGAATTTCTTGAAAAATCTTATTTATTCTTACATTTGAATTTTTTTTACGAAGTCTCTCCGAATAGGCTCACCTATTTGGGTATGATGTCAGAAAGAACTTGGGGCTTGGTTTCTAAGCGGTCCCTGGTGACCCTCCTCCCTCATTTTCCCGCCTGGTCATATTCACGTAGAGCTACTGAAAGGGGTTGACCGAATATTATTTTTGCTCAAATTGTATTTATAATCATGCATTTTTGCAAGAAACTAATTGACCTATCTATATCGGCCCGTCGATCGATATAAGAGAATTTTTAAAAAAAAAACAATTTTTTTTTATTTACGATTGTTTGTTGTTGCTTATACAAACCAAATCCATTTAAACCTGTCGTTTTATATGTTGACTGATCAAGATTTTTTCTCCTGTTGTAGAAAAATGTCAATCAAGATTGATTTTCCCATCCTTGAAGCCTCTGGCAAGAACTACTTGGACTGGACGCAAGACATCCAGAACCATCTAGATGCGTAGGGCCTCTTGGACGTCATCTATAACGAGGAAAAGCGCGAAGTGGAAGTCACTCGCTCAATGAACGCCAAAGCGATGATTCTATTCCGCAAGCATTTATCTGACGCCATGAAGGCGGAGTTCATTGAAATCTCCTCGCCGAAGACGCTATGGGACTCTCTGAAAGAGCGCTTCGACCACCAGAAGACCATATGGCTGCCTGAAGCACGCCATGACTGGTTGAACCTGCGCTTCTAAGATTTCAAGAGCGTAACTGATTATAACAATGAAGTCTGCAGGATTCGATCACTTCTCCAATACTGCGATGAGATATTAACCGACAGTGATCTATTGGAGAAAACATACACCATATTTTCTTCCACCGATAACTTACTCCAGAAGCAATACCGTCAGTCTAAGTTCACCAAGTTTCCTGAGCTCATTACCCAGCTTTACTAGACGAGAAGAACAGTCTTATTTTAATGAGAAACAACAATTCTCGTCCTGCTGGAACAAGGTAATTCCAATGCCTGATGCAAACGCTCTCCGTGGACCAAATCCACGATGGAAATGAGACAAGGGCCAGTCGTCCCATCCAAGGAACAGAGGCGAGTTTAAGTCTCGTCGCCCAAAGCGAGGTTCTAACAAGAACTAATGACCTTTGACTCCTAGATAGTCTCATGGTAAGAACCAACGGGCCAGTCGTCCCAAAGCGAGAGTGGAAGGCCAAGCGCCTACTCTCTGCTACAAATGTGGTGCTTATGGTCATATGCAACGGATTTGCAGAGCAACCCCCCAAGAAGTTGATAACTATCACAAGGGGCGCCGGACCGAAGCAAATCTGGTCAACGAGTGCGAAAATCTAAATCTTGAGACCCTCGATTTTATAGCAGAAATGGAAGAATGAATCTCCATTTTCTCTCTATATTTTATTTAAGTCATAAAACTTTTGGTGGTTTGTATTTTCTGTTTTCTCGATAAATTAAAGTTCTATTTCGAGCACTTTCCTCAAACGTGTGACAAACTTTAATTTTCTTTACTTATAGGCATGGACCACGGGGCAGTTGATTGTCTGGTTGATAGTGGAATGACTCACACTATCTTGAGAGGTAAATTATACTTTATCTTCTATACGCCTAAAGTAACCTCAGTGACAACCATTTCGGGACCCCCAACCCTTGTTCAAGGTTTTGTCAAAGCCCATTTTTCGTTGTCCAATGGTACTTTCGTTGAAGTATCAGAGGCCTTATATTCTCCAAGGTCCAGTCGTACCTTACTGAGTTTTAAGGATATTCGAGAAAACGGATTTCATGTTGAAACTTCTCGAGAACATGGCTTCGAGTATCTTTTCATTACCTCCACTCAGTACGGTCAAAAGCGTATCATGGAGAAGTTGAAAAGTCTTTCAAGTGGTTTGTATCTCACTACGATACAGCACATCGAGAGTAATCTCATCATTCGTCGAGCGCCAGTTGATGAAAGCATTTTTATGCTATGGCATGACCGGCTAGGTCATCTGGGTCAAAATACGATGCTTCGCACTATGAATGCATCGCATGGACATCCTCTTGGAGGAAAGAATTTTGTTATAAATCCGAAAAGCCTTTGCCAAGCTTGCTCGATTGGGAAGACGAATCTCAAGCCGCTCCATGTGAAACCTACGAGATTGGTTTCTCAATTCCTTGAAAGAATTCATGGAGATATTTGTGGACCAATCCAACCAACATGTGGACTATTTAAATACTTCATGGTTTTGGTTGATGCATCGACTAGATGGTCACACGTAGTGTTGTTGTCCACCTGAAATACAGTGTTTCCTAAACTCCTCGCCCAGATCATTAAGTTAAGGGCTCACCATCCGGATTATCCGATAAAGTCTGTTAGACTTGATAATGCCGCGGAGTTTACATCAAGGACTTTCGATGATTATTGCATGCCTTTGGGAATAAATCTTGAACACCCTGTTGCGTATGTTCATACCCAAAATGGCCTAGCGGAAGCTTTTATAAAGCGACTGCAAGTGATAGCGCGGACCTTGGTTATGCGCACCAAACTCCCACTATCTGCATGGGGCTATGTAATTTTACACGCTACGAATTTGGTCCGTCTGAGGCCCATGGCCACCCAACCACTTTCCGCATACCAGCTGGTTACTGGATGTGAGCCTGACGTCTCATATTTACATGTGTTTGGGTGCCTAGTCAATGTTCCAAATGAGCCGATAAGGCGTTCAAAATTTGGACCTCAGAAGCGACGGGGAATATATGTCGGTTATAACTCCCCGTCCATCATTCGCTATTTAGATCCTTGACAGGCGATATCTTACCGCGAGACACGCGGATTGTGACTTTGATGAAGCAATCTTCCCGTCGTTAGGAAGAGAAATACACGCTAACGTTGATGAGGAATGACGTGAATTAGCATGGCATGTGCCCGCTTTTGCTAATCATGATCCCCCCTCTGCACATAGTGATAAGGAAGTGCAGAGGATTCTAGGTCTGCAAGATATTGCAAATCAAATGCCAGACACATTTAGCGACCTAGCAAAAGTCACGAGATCAATTATACGTGCTGTAAATGTACGTGCAAGGATAGACGTCCCTGAGAGACGCCATGTTCCTGTGAAATATGTTGCTCCGGTGGAACCCGCCGAGTAAAGGATGCTGCCATCGGCCGTCTAGTCCGCCGCTATTCCCAAGAAGAAGGGAAGACCGGTTGGTTCCAAAGATGTTCTGCCCCGGAAGCGGAGAAATCTTGTTGAAAGTGTTTTGCCACATGAGATTATTAAGAATCACGGCGATGTATTAGAAGAGCGCGTTCCAGATGAAATGCCTATTCCTAGTCATGCCGATAACCTCGAAATATCCGTCGAGTATGCTAGCTTAGACGATATTTGAAGTGAAATGAAACTGTCATCGATGATGTGTTCATATACTCAGTGGCCACTGACATTATGAACAATGATGACATGGAACCTCGCAGCGTTGCCGAGTGTCAACGACGAACGGACTGGCCACAATGGAAACAAGCAATCCAGGCTGAATTAGATTCCTTAGCGAAAAGAAGCGTGTTTGGACCTATAGCTCCAACACCACCCAATGTTAAACCAGTTGGTCACAAATGGGTTTTTTCTAAGGAAGCGTAATGAGAGAAATGAGATTGTATGATACAAGGCTCATCTTGTGGCGCAAGGCTTCTCACAATGCCCTAGAATTGATTACGAGGAGACGTATTCTCCCGTAATGGACGTCATAACGTTCCGCTACTTAATCTGTTTAGTAGTTTTCGAAAAACTGAATATGCAGCTCATGGATGTGGTCACAGCCTATCTCTACAGGGATCTGGACACAGAGATATACATGAGAGTCCCTGAAGGACTAAAGATACCTGAATCAAGTAGTTTTCGACCACAGAACGCGTTCTCGATTAGACTGAGGCGTTCGCTATATGGATTGAAATAATCCGGGCGAATGTAATATAACCGCCTAAGCTAATACTTGATCGGTTTGGAATACATTAATAACGAAATTTGCCCATGTGTGTTCATAAAGAAATCCACTTCAGGATACGCAATCATCGCGATCAATGTAGATGACATAAATCTCATAGGAACCGAAAAAGACTTGTCAGAAACTGCTGATATCCTGAAGAGGGAATTCGAGATGAAGGATCTTGGGAAGACACGGTTTTGCCTCGGCCTGCAGATCGAGCACCGTAAAGATGGAATTCTTGTCCATCAAGCGAACTACACCCAAAAGGTGTTGAGACGCTTTAGTCATTTTGACGTTAAGCCGTCCGCTACTCCCATGATCGTCCGCTCTCTAGACATTACTAAGGACCCATTCCGTCCAAAGGAGGACGACGAAGAGATATTGAGTCCTGAGTGCTCTTATCTGGGTACAATTGGCACTTTATTTTACTTGGCCCAATGTACTAGACCGGACATCTCGTTTGCTGTGAATTGTCTAGCTTGAAACAGCATCGTGCCAACACGCCGCCATTGGAATGGCATAAAAGACATTTTCCGCTACCTTAAGGGTACTATGGACTTGGGCTTATTCTATCCCTATGCAGTTTTGAGTGAGTCCAACGCTCTTGGCACTCGAAACAACGCGACCCTTATTGGCTACGCCGATGCGGGATACTTATCTGATCCGTACAAGGGGCGTTCGTAATCTGGTTATGTCTTTACCATTGGGAACACGACAATTTCTTGGAGGTCTCACAAACAGACCTTAGTGGCTACTTCAACGAACCACTCTGAGCTACTCGCACTCTATGAGGCGACTAGAGAGTGTGTATGGCTTCGAGCTGTTATTGGCCATATTCGAAGTACATGTGATCTTTCATATGACCCAGATGAACCTATTGTCGTCTATGAGGACAATACCGCTGTTATTGATCAAGCGAAACATGGTTACATCAAAGGGGATGCTACCAAGCACATATCGCCCAAGTTGTTTTTTACACATGAACAACAAGCACTTCAGAAGATTGAAGTGCAACATATTGGATCGGAGAATAACCGTGCAGACTTGTTCACCAAGTCACTGCCGAAATACTCATTCCAAAAATATGTCAGAGCAATTGGACTTAGAAAACTTTCAGAGCTAGCCTAAGTGAAACATGTTTCCTGTACCCTGTTGTGTGCATGTAAGGGGGAGCGCCCCAACGAGCGCCCCAACGAGCGCCTCCAAACACCCTGTTGTGCGTATATCCCGTGCCCTGTCGAGTGCGAGTGAAAAGGAGAGCATCCTGATGTATGCTTGTGTACTCTTTTTTCGCTTAGACCAAGTTTTTTCCCATTGGTTTTTCCTTGGCAAGTTTTTTTTCTAACGAGACACAGTTCAAATCCTTTATTCACTAAGGATTATTATGATCAGGGGGAGTATCCGGTTGTATACTTCTAAACCATCGTGTTCTCTTTTGTCCTTCGATCAGCGGTTTTTTCTACTGGATTTTCCCTGACAAGGTTTTGACGAGGCACCTTTACAATGGTTAATTTACCCCCATCACACTGACCTGTGTGTACTCTTTTGTCCTTCGACCAAAGTTTTTTCCACTGGGTTTTCTTTGGCAAGGTTTTGACGAGGCACAAGTAGGTGGTCAAATTTGAAGGTGCAAGCTATAGACAGACGAAGAAACTCAGAGGTGTTAACAAGAAGAATTTCTGGAGAGCCAAAGAGGAGTGTTGTAACTCATGGCTTTTCATCTTTCATCTCCTTGTAACCTACACATGACCTTTGGCCCTTCATTTCTTCATAACCCCCAACCTCTCTTCCTATATAAAGAGAGGTTGGGATAGCTTGTAAGTGGCACTTGAGTGATTTATATTATACGAATATACTTCGTCACATCTCTGACGTGTTTGAGTTTTTGCCTTACAACACATATATTATATATATATATATAATATATATATATATATATATATATATATATATATATATATATATATATATATATATATTTTTTTTTTTTTTTTATATATATATATATATAAAATATATATATATATACACACACACACACACACGCTAACACTAATATATATATATATATATATATATATATAGATACACACACACACACACACACACACACACACTAATATATATATATATATATATATATATATATATATATATATATATATATATATATTTTTTTTTTTTTTTATATATATATATATATATATATATATTCAAAACATTTCGAAACCGATCAGAATATCCAAATTCTCGCAATTCTAACCACTAGGGCTTAAAAACGTACCCCACACAAGCAATCCAACTCACGCACGAGAGCAAAAACGAGAAACGAGGTCCGAATGGCCAAATGGCCATTCTGGCGACTCCGGGGTGTCCGATTCGCGATACCGCACGATACGTGTACCAAACCTATTCGGATTCGACCCAAATTCTACCTACGAGTCCTAAATACTGATTAGAACTTATTCTAAGTGCTAACTTGTCGATTCTAGTGTCGATGCAAAAAGTCATCCGTGTGTTGGAACCCGAAAATCCCGAAAAAGACCATTTTTATGATTTCTCGCAAAACGACCCCACGTATCCAAATATAGACAAGTACCTAGCCTCATTTCACCCAAGCTAACCTAGTTAGGTCTAATTAGGTTAGGTGCAACCCCAAACATGTCAATTTAGGGTTTTCCCCAAAATTGGCACTAAACCTAGGCCGAAAGTCCCAAATTGAGTCCAATGGGTTCCAAACCTGTCCTAATGGGTTATCCTACACCTCGGACAGCCTCTAGTATGCAAATGACACTAATTAGAAGTAATTACAAAGGTTAGAGTTAGGGTTTACCTCTTGGGAGTTGGAATCCCAAGGAAAAGCCCTAAATTCGCTTCCTTTTTAGGTCAAAGCACAAGATCTTTACTCACACCACCACCAAGCTAGATCTACCTAGATCAAAATCACAAATGAAAGATAAACAAGGGTTACTTGAAGCTTGAAATCACAAAGATTAGAGAGAGATATAGAGGAATGGAAGAGATTTGGAAGAGATTTGACTTACTTGAAGCTTGAAATCAAGAGGGGAAAAGAGAGTTTTTGTTTATAGAGAGAAAAGAAGGAGAGAGTATTTTCTTGCAAATGAGAGAAATGGAGAAGGGGGTTCCAATTCTGGCCGGCCACATATAGAAGGGATGGGGGCATTGGCACATTACAAACATGCCCTCCAAGTCCAAGAAAAGAAGGGTTTTGAGTTGGGGTCAAAATGGTAACTTGGAATTTCTAAATTCCAAGTTCTAAATCTAATTCTAAACTCTAATCCCACTAAAATCAAATAGGATTAGTCAAAATAAATACCTGGGTTTGGTCATGACAAGTTTGTCGGGTCCAACTGGGTCCAAAACTGATCTGGGTCACTAACACAAGTCAAAATAAGACAAAACTCAAACCCGATCAAACAAAAATCCCAAAATACAATATTGATAAATAAATATGCACAAAAATATTTAAAATACGAAAAATGACAAAATTACCCTAAAATTTGAAAATTGGAAGTGACAATGATAGATAACTTTGAACCACTTACTGTCATGCCCCAGACCAGAATACCGGAGAGCGGGTGCAGACATAGCCAGCTACGCAATCCCAAAGTACGATAATACTCTGAAATCACGTATAAGCTGTCAAGACATGGGGGTTACTCTATAATCCATCAGTCAATCCTATGGTTTAACAATCCTAGGTATCTCAATCACAGGCAATTATACAAGAGCAAAGAGTACGATCATCATACATACAATAGTAAGGCGTCCCGAACCATATATACATAAAAGATCATGAAGCCAGTACCACAGAACTGAGGACTAGCTAGAGTATTAGTCGTACATGATAAGGACTAGCTATAGTCTAAAATACACATATCATGTTTATGCCCGTAGGCTACAATATCAAGGAAAATACCAAAACACGAGCTAAACACGTGCTCGGGGCTAAACGTTACAAGAGGAGAAATTATACATCAGTAGGAGAATGAAGAAGAAATCCACTGAGGCACTCTGGTGCTCCGGCTGGTCACCGTCGAGTAGATGGTACGGTAGATCCTTTGGGCTCTTCCATCAGAACCTGGCCATGCAAAACCAGTGGGGTCAGACCCCAAATAGCAAGTAACACAAAGGAGGCCGAACTATGAACTTAAAACCAGCAATCATAGGCAATCAACAGGGAGAGAAAGTAATAAGTAAATGAGGATCGAAATTCGTGCAGTACCAATGCACTTATCCCGAACCTAGAGAGACTGTAAGTAAGCATCATTGAGCATAAAGTAAACTGAAGAACATGTTAAATAAATAGAACTAGGCAATATACGAAAAGAGGACGAAGGTACTGTTCCGGAAGCCAGGTTACAACCCTTAAACCAAACAAGGATCGTGATTGTAACCCTTCGCCAGAACAGAACTTGGTCTCTGATTATTATTGCTAGAGGTGACAATCATTAAGTGACAATCAGAGAGTGACAATACAGAGTACAAGACATTAGAGTGACAATCCTTGCAACCATTATCCTGGAACAATTAGGAAATGGGTCTGGGAAGGTGATATACGATGGAATAACCATGGGACTATTCAGATAACCAGGTTACAACCCGTAAACCAAACAAGGACCGGGGTTGTAACCTTTCGTCTGAACAGAACTTGGCTTCTCCCACCATTTATCGGCAAGATAAAATAAGAAAACAGGTCATGTAACGATCATGTACAAGATCAAGACAAGACTAGACAGACTGAACTCCATCGAATCATTCACGGCCAAGCAATAAGTACGGCTTGATACTTTAACTAACTAGGGTTATCACAAGCCTTAGTTACTAGCAATATGCAATGAGATGTTCCTCCATCCACAAGTCCTGCAGCTAATCCAGGTTATCCAGGCGACTTGGATTCATTAAGCAGTTGTCAATAATTATTAGGTAGCTTGGTAGGCAACACATGACAGTGTGCGTAGAAATTGTTTCATGAAGTGCCCCATATGACAGTGGGCTGGAAATGTGCCCTACTCGACGGCAGGCTACAAGTCCAAACAATTGTGGCCGGGATAACGAGATCGCCTGTAACTGGGGAAATCTCTCATGACTACTGAATTATTCTAGTTATTAGCCTTAGCCATTTATAGTGGGTACCCCTGACCGTGGTACTCAGGGGTCCCAGTCCTAGACATGATGCAAGATAAGACAGGTTCATTTGTACAAGCACAATCGTCCACGGTGTCCAGGCCATTCAATCTTGTCGTGTCATATTAGCCGTTGCAACAGCATTTCGAGAAATATCATGTCAGGTTTATCATGTCAAGAGTGCGCCACGACGGGCCACTATCAAGAACTATCATGCCAAGTTATCATGTCAAATTTGTCAGGTCAAGTTATCTTGTCAGGAGTGCACCACGGCGGGACACTATCAAGTCATGTCATTTATCAAGGAGGGAAGAAACTTGCGTAATTAAATAATAATATATTTATAATATATATTCTTGAAGCCAAGGAGAAACTCTTCAACTTTTATGTTGGGAGTGGAAAGAAATTCTGACCACAATTCAGGCAAATAAAATATTTAAACAATCAAAGTGGACCCCATGCGGCCCAAAAGTGGGAGAACATACATACGGCCAAAGAGAGTGGGAAAGCCACCCATGCGGCCAACATTAAATGCCAGCAAGAAATGTTCATGCAATCAGAAAAGACAAAGAGAGTGAGACCCGCAATAAATGCAAGCATCCACTCAAGCAAAAGAAAAGGGCACGTGGCCACTCAAGTATAGAGGCCATGTGGCCTAAATTATATATTCTAGCCAAGTGGGACCCAACAATCAATGCAGCAAAGAAGGAAAGTCCACGTGAACCATTTAATTAATGATCCACGTGAAGCAATAATTACATGTATATAATAAGCCATGCCAGTGGAAGGGGCCATGCGGCCAACTAAAATGGCTAAAGCCATATGCATGCAGCCAAGGATGTATGGCCATGCAAAATGTCTAAAGGCCATGCGGCCAGTATGTGTGCTGATGGCCTATACGGCAATCAAACAATGCATGCTGCTCAAGTTGTAGGCCATGCGGCCATAGAATTAGCTTATGCGGCCAGAGCATTTGAATACAATTGCTAAAACAAATGCTAAGGCAATTGCTAATGCATGGAATGCTCCCTATGCGGCCAGGTGCTTGGAACAGACAAATGCATGCAAAGTCATGCAAAACTATTGAATATTAGCATTAAATACCACTAATGCATGCAAAGCCAAGTTATTATATATATATGCATGCACAGCCATGCAAAGCCATTTAAATGTTAGCATTGAATATTAAACCTAATGCTTTGAATACAAAAAAACTCATGCATTAAATACATGGAATACCAAAGCTTCCATGCGGCCCATTGTTTGTTTCCATGCAAGCTTGCTGATGCAAGCACTTGCAATGCAAATGCTTAATGCTTTTGTATGCAAATAATGATAAAACCATGCGGCCCATTAATTGAGTTGCCATATGCGGCTGAGCTTTAGCTCCCCATGCACCGGCAAGAAATACCCATGCAACTACTGCTTGCATATAAGCATGCAAAAATGCAATTAATGCTAAGGCCAAAGCTAAATAATTAATGCTAATGGCGAATATTTAATACAAGCAATTATTTAATGCTAATGGCCAAAGGCCCATGCGGCTGGGAATAACAAATGGCCTATGCGGCTCAGGCAAGTTGAATGCAAATGCATGCGAGCTTGCAAGCAACTATATAGAAAAAAGCCATGCATAACTAATTAATGCTCATGCGGCCAGAAGCAAGAAATGCTCATGCGGCCAAAGTGCAACTAATGGCTCCCACAGAGAACATATCCATAGAAAATACCATGGCCTCCATGCTCCTTCCAACAACATTAAGAACCCAAATCCGAACTCCCGTAGGTCAAATTTGGACAAAATAGAATTCTCTACAATATGGAACCATCAACTAGCAAAAATATGCAAGTCTAACAGATCAAAACCCATAAAAACCAAAAATACCACAAAGCTAGATCTACCACAATCCATCCGGTAAAATTAAAAACTCCAAGTTCTAAACATGCTTAGAATCATGCAAGGAAGAAGATGGAACGAACAGAAATAAATTTGTTCAAGGTTCGGCAAGGTAGACTTGCCTCTCTCTCTAATGGCTAGGGTTTGGTGGAAAGAAATGAATGAAGGTGAATGAGGAGGGAGAGAGAAAAAGTGGCTTATATAACAAGCTCAAGTGATCTCCACCATTCATTCCTCTCCACTCAATCTAAACCATACACTTTATCTCATGAGAAACCAAACTAAACCAAACCAAACCAAGTCAAAGTAGAACCGTACCAAATAAAAACCAAATCCAAGTTAAACCAAGTCATGAAAATCCTACACTTAGAAAAATTTTAAAATATCACACAAATCGATAAATACGAAATACGGCTCAAATAAACACGTATTCGTATAAAATATCGATACAGTGAGACAGGTCTCACACTTACAATAGGAGCAGTTCAACCTCTCCAAAATGAAGTACTGCTTGAACCAGTATTAGATTCTTTCTTCTTGGTTCCTTCCAAAAAAAGATGAACTTCCAATACTTTTTAGCAAAGAAACAGAACATGAAACTACTCTCAATAGCGAAGACGAAAATGACGATAATGAGAGACTCCAACTTCGTCATTATAGCCAACAATCAAAAGATATTATTCAAAAGATGGGTTATAATTTTCAAGCTGGTCTCAATGGAGGTAAAGGAAGGCGAACTCCCATTTGTATCTCCGCTCCAAAAGGAAAATTACTACAATACTACAGCAAAACGAAGCGTGGATTTAGCTATACCTCGCCAATTCCAACCCCAGAAGCTTTCGAATCTGACAAAGAAGGGCGATCTAAATCTTTTGATTCTATTTCATGGGATTCTGACACCAGCATTGGACACGTCCATCAAGTGACACTATCTTCTAATGTGGTGTCTGCCGAATTCTCAGAAGATGACGAGGATTACATAGTTGAAGCTCCTGAAGTAGATCATTGGGCACAAAGAATGGACACTCAGTGGAAACTTCGTTTCGAATAATGAAAACCACCTACTGAAGATCAATTAATTTAGGTCGATGTTGGAGAAGAGGGCTCGCCAAGACCAATTTTTATCAGTAAAAGCCTCTCAGATGCGGATAAACAAGAATTAATTCAGCTTATCCGAGAATACATTGACGTCTTCGCCTGGAGTTATAAAGATATGTCAGGATTGGATCCTCAGATTGCTACCCACAGACTCCACATTCGGCCTAATGTAAAGCCAGTCAAACAACAACAACGTCGATTCAAACCTGACATGATGGACGCCATAGAGACTAAAGTCAAAAAACTTATCGCTTGTGGCTTTGTTAGAGAAGAACATCCTGACTTGGTCGCCAATGTCGTCTCAGTTATGAAGAAAAATAGGAAAGTCCATGTCTGCATTGACTTTAGAGACCTCAACGAAGCTTGTCCTAAGGATGAGTTTCCTCTTTTGATCACTGATGTCATGATCGACAACACTTACGAATTCGAACGAATGTTTTTCATGGATGGGTTTTCAGGCTATAATCAAATCCGAATGCACCCTGAAGATGAAAGGCATACATCTTTCCGTACTCCCTTAGGAATCTATTGTTACACTGTCATGCCGTTCGGTGTTAAGAATGCTGGTGCCACCTATCAGCGGGCTATGAGTATCATCTTTCGTCATCATTTGTGAAAGACTGTTGAATGTTATATCGACGATATTGCTGTCAAAAGTCGTCTAAAGGAAGACCATATCCAAGACTTAAGAACTATCTTCGATCTAATGCGCCAGCATCAACTCAAAATGAATCCCACCAAGTAATTTCTGGGAGTCTCTAGTGGCAAATTTCTCGGATTTATAATTATCTCTAAAGGTATACACGTTGATCCCGAGAAGATCAAAGCCATTCAAGAGATGCGTCCTCCACGCAACCTAAAAGAGCTACAAGGATTCCAAGGTCGGCTTGCTTATATCAGAAGATTCATTTTGAATCTGTCTAGACGTTGCAGACCATTCACTCAATTGATGAAGAAAGGTGTGTCTTTCATTTGGACTGAAGAATGCCCGTAAGCATTTGAAGACATAAAGCGGTACTTGATGAACCCACCAGTCTATAGTACATCCAATCTCATGAATACCCTTCTTGATGTATGTTCGAGCAATAGATCATTCGTTAGGTGCATTACTAGCTCAGAAGAATAAAGAAGCTCATGAGCAAGCTATCTATTATCTCAGCCGTACAATGATCGGGACTGAACATCAATATAGACCCGTGGAAAAAGAATATCTAGCTTTGATATTTATTATTCAAAAGACGAGACATTATATCACCGGCCCAACTATTCATGTTATTTCCAGAGTTAACCCTCTCCGGGTCTTGATGAAGAAGCCCAGTACACACAATTCTAGGCTTGCTACATGAGCCATATTATTAGCACAATATGATATGGTTTATGCTCCTCAAAAGTCTGTTAAAGGTCAAACCTTGCTGACTTCCTAGCGGCTCATCCAATTTCTGAAACGTCTAAACTCTATGACGAGATTTCTGACGAAACTTTGGAATCTAACATGATTTCTAAAGAAATTCTTGCCTGGCGTCTTTTCTTTGATGGAGCATCCAAAATCGAACCAAAAGGAGCCATTGTTGCAGGAGTTGGAATTGTCCTCGTATCACCGAATGGATTAGCTATTCAAAGAGCTTATTCCTTGGATGAATCATGCACCAACATTGTGGCCGAATACAATGCTCTGCTCATTGGTATCTAATTAGCTAAACAATTGGATATTGAATATCTCAAGGTGTATGGAGACTCTAAACTGATTGTCAATCAGGTCAGAGGAACATATGAGATTGGACATCAATATCTTGTCCCATATCATGAGGCAGCAGTCAAAATGGCTTCATCGCTTAAAGGATTTTTCATTGAACATGTACGTCGAGCATGCAATATCGAAGCTGATCCATTGGCCAATCTTGCAGCAGTATTAGAAATTCTAGTTAGAAGACAAAAAATGATTGTTTTTACTAATAGAGAGTTATTTTGCATCGAAAATAATTTAAAAAATGAGTTTAGCAATTCAACTAAAATCAACGTCATCAGCGAAGACTAGAGAGTTCCTTGTATTGACTTCGTAGTACATGACATCTTACCCGAAGATCCTAAAGAAGCTACAACCATTCATTGGTGATCACTCTAATTCTATTATAATCATATCACCAAGACCCTTTATCGATGAACATTTGACGGTCTACTCCTACAGTGTCTTGCGGGGGATGAAGAAAAACAAATACTACGAGAGGCTCACGATGGTGTCTGTGGTGCACATCAGCCAGGTCCTAAACTGCAGGATCATATTCGACGTATGGGTTACTACTAGCCCACTATGGTATCAGATGCTATCGAGTATGCAAGGAAGTGCCGAGCTTGTCAAATCTATGCAAACTTTATCCACCAACCAACGGAATTTCTTCATCTGACTATCGCATCATGGCCCTTTGAAGCTTGGGACATGGATGTTATTGGTCCTATCAATCCACCTTCGTCTAGAGGACATTAGTTTATATTGGCTATAACTGATTACTTTTCAAAGTGGGCTAAAGCTATATCTTTGTCCGAAGTTAAGACCAACAATGTCATCAACTTTGTCAAACATCATGTGATATACAGATTTGGCATTCCTCGGCGAATCATTCATGATAATGGACTATAATTGATCAGTCAGAAGTTTACTCGGTTCTGCGATGACAATAGAATCGACAATGTCGCTTCCACTTCCTATAATCCTGCAGCTATTGGTTTGGCTGAAGCATTCAACAAGACTATCATCAAACTCCTCAAAAAGTTTATTTCTACCAACAAACACGATTGAAGTAAAAAGCTTAGAGAATGTCTATGGGCTTATCGCACTACTATACGAAATCCGACTGGTTGTACACCTTTTCTTTGGTGTATGGGTGTGAAGCTGTTCTACCATTAAAAATTTAAATTCCTTTCCCAAGGATTGCAATTACCAATGAACTCACAATAGAAAACAACGATCGTCTTTGACTTCAAGAACTGGAAGTGCTTGACGAGAAAAGGCTACTAGCTCAATAACATACTGAGCCATACTAGGCCCGTATCTCAAAAACTTTCAATCGTAAAGTCAAAGTACGAGCGTTTCAGAAAGTTGAACTAGTTCTTACTGTCAGACGTCCTATGACTATGACACACAGGAGCCAAGGCAAGTTCGAAGCGAAGTAGGAAGGTCCATATGTTGTAAGCAAGGTTTTCTCGAACGGAGCTTATCAACTAACCGGGATGGATGGCCGAGTCGCTATGACACCTATTAATGGCAAATTTTTAAATAAATACTGTGTTTGAAGGACGTATAAGATATCTTCTAAATGTTATACATAAAAAAAGGAAAGAGCATTGAGTTATTGTCTCTTATTCACAATTCTGATAAACTTTTAAATCCTCAGCAGAATATATCCACATCTATCACTTGATCATAAACCCTATCTTTGAAATCCCAGCTGATTCGAAGATAATCAGAATAAATATTTGAATTCACGTTCACATTACCTCTGAATTCTACTATCTACGTCAGCGATCTATTATGTCCACATTACCTCTAATAAGGTCATCTTTTGAAATGTCAATATTTTAAGCATTATATTATGTCACGTCCATATTACCTTTGTACAAATATAATAAATATTATTATTTTCTAAGAAGATATGTCACGTCCGGCACCTCTGAACATATTTTTTGCTTTTGATCCATTACTTATGTCTATCACAGGCATGCAACAAGTAATGGAACCCTAAAAAGATCATTAATTTTTATTGATGATTCAAAATGTCAAGACTACATCATAAAAAAAAGATAACAAAAACTTCATTGGGTAGGTCGAGTACTGAGCTCCATGATCAATCTCTTCAAGTTTTCAACTCTTTCTACCCTGGAATTGAGCACCTGTTGTCTAGCTTGAGCTCTTCTAGACTCCGGATTAAAGGGTATCAGTGAGGCAGCTTGGCACTCTAATCCAGCATGCTCGGCTTGGACAAATTCATCTTTTTCTGCCTCAATTAATCTAGTTGGCTCTCAGCAATTTGATGCAACTCTAGCGCTTCCTCTTCACATCGTCGAGCTGCTTTAAGTACTTCTTGGAGCCGGGCCAACTCAGCTTCTAGCTCCCGAATGTGAGTTTGGCACTCAGAAGCTTCTTTCTCCTTATCGATAGCTTTAGTCTTGTGCCGCTCAACATAAGAAGCTGCTTCAACAATATAGACTTACATTTCTACAGTACGTTGTGAGAAAGCCACCACAAAAGCTTCGAATTTAGTTTTTTGTCTTACAGCCTCATGAGCCATTGCATCAAAATCAGCGTCTACAAGTTTCTGAATATTTCCTCTTATCAAATATTTGTAAGATTTGATAGATTCCTCAAGCACATCTAAGATATTCACCAGATAAGTGGCTCTATCCATATCTCTGACTTTGCGAATGGCTGCGATTATACAGGAGGAAGGACCCCTTACTGATTCATAGGGATTATCTTTCTCCAGTACCCTCTGAACTAGAGGCCTCAAGGATGTAAAGAAAGCATTGGTATAAGACTCTACGATGAGACAGTTCATTGCTAAGACGCCCGGAGTAGCTACCTCTGCTAGAATTTCTCCTCCTACAATAGTTGGAGGAATCATAGACTGTGCACCAAGAGACTTGACTACAGGCATCATAGTCGAGCTTCCTTCTTCAGTATGGGTCCCCATATCTAGAGGATCTATTGTTGAGCTGAAGCTGAGAGCCGTCGAAGGAAATGGTACAATCGTCCCCACAGGACCTGTTACGGTCAAGATACACAGTCAGTGTATATCATTAAAAAAATTAGGGTGATTAAAAGTCAAAAATTTACCCGAACTTGGCAGTACATGTAGGGTATCATACGGTGTAACCAAATCCGTACAAAGCCCGGCCTTGGTAATTTCAGACACTACCGTCTGACTACTTTCAGCCTCGAAACCGCTTGATAGGAAACGGATGCTTCCGGCCCCCGACTTTGCTTGGTTAGCTGAAGCAAGCACTTCTACATCCATGACCTCATGAGCTTGATCGGCAGGGGTCTGAGTCTTTGCAGTAAAATTGTTAGATTTTCATCATTCCAAGTATCTTTAGTAGCCGTAGTCTGACCTTCATTATTTTTATGCTCATCAGTTTTTGGGCTTGGATGCCCTTTATCAACAACGTGGTGCTCTTCACCCTCAACAGTTATATGGCCTTCTTCAGCCGGTATTCCTTGATTCAATAGGACATCTACTGAAACTGGGACTTCTTCAGCAGCACTTGTAGAATCATCTCCGATTGACGCATCGCCATAGTCATAATCTTGGAGGGCGTTTATCATTTCTCGATCTTCTTAAGAACGAGTAGGAGTTTGAGCGGCCGAAAGATCGACAACCCCGGCTTGAGATTCTATAGGAGGCAACTCCTCCTCGAGAAATGTAGCCTCTGGGACATCGGGAGGGGGATGACACTGTTACTCCTGCTGCAGCCAGTACAGTTACAGAAGCAGTCGTCCTCACAACTCGATATCCTGGGATTTCCTCGCTAGTAACTAAGACTGGAATATCAATTGATGTAGTCTCTGTAGATGAAAAAGAATAATATCAATATATATCATTCATATCTTAATCATGCTTAAAAGTACATAGATTACCTTTTTGAGATGACAGATCCTTCTGCGAGGGTAATGATGTATCAGGTCTACTAGAAGATTCCTATAGTCTGGAAGGGATGGAGGAATGTTAATTGCTTGACATTCTGCTCGAGTCACCAACAATTTTCTTCTGGCCTTCCGTAGCAGAGGTACTACAGGTTCTTCTTCGACGTCATCAAGGTCATCTTGCATATTAGTAATTCTGGGTACTTCTTCTCGGGTGACTCCACTCTATTTTGGAACCGAAGGAGTTATCTTTCCTTTCCCGGGGATGTCCCAGTATGCATCTGCTTCGACTGGGACCGAGTTATCCTGGTGGTAGACTGTTCACTAATGACCAAGTGGTCTTCGTCTTTTTCTTCCCTGGAGCCTTAGGTGAAGAAAGAAGATCATCATGATGTGAAGGAGCAGATGAATCTCTAATCTTCCTTTTCTTAAGCCCCTTGGCGGGAGACTCCTTTTTTTGTACCTTTAATGATATGTCCAACGGATCATTTACTTCATCTACGAAGCCTACAAGAGAAGCCTCCAGAGGTTCATCGATAGGGTCTCGATCTTTTATATCCTTGAACAATTGTGCAGTACAGACTCCAGTCTTTGATCGCTTATCACTAGCAAAGTTGTGGGCCAGATGAAATTTTTTGGCGAAAGTATTTGCCGAAGTATAAAAATTCGTGTATGTGTATAACATACGCGGACCCTGAGCAATATTATTGGGCATGGAGAACATAGCTTTGGTGCCTCTGGCATTATAATATCTCCAAGCTCTAGCACCATCAATCAAGAAACCCTTGGCCTGTAGGCAAGTAGTGGCATTCCCCACATGGAGCTGGTCGTAGCCAAATTGCCAAGCTAATCAACTTGGCAAATACGGTTCCAGAAAACAGTCTTCCTCAAATCTGTATACTAAGTGAGATGGCCGGTTTGTCTTCAACCATACAAAATTAGCCGGAGACAGATGGAGATACGTCGTTTCTAAATCCATAAGCTGCGGTGGAAGATTCTTATATCCTGGAGGGGGAGGGACACATTAAAATTTCCATCCAAATCCTCTGTTCAAAGCTCTTCTGTATTCTGAAAGTGCATTTATATTCCATCGAGCATTGGAATAACGCTTGATAAAGTTGCCTCCAACTATACCCATATCTGGGTCCATCAAGCTAGGATGGTGTAGCAATAACCACCCAAACAAATAAGTATAAGGCATTTCGGTGCGGAGAAAATCCAGTCGAGCAGCCTTATCATGCAGCATGGTGTCAACAAAAGAACGCAGTCTTACTACGTTCAGGCGACAATCATCGATCAAAGAATGTCCATATTGTGGCCAAATACTAGTTGCACAGCAACAAATAGTACGTCTCGGTGAAATATATCGACTGTACTGGCTCTGGGAACTACAAACCGTCGTAGCCACAAAAAAAGAAAACCTGCCAACTGGGCTTCTTTTGACATGGGTCTGTAACCCTGCCTGAGATAACTCTCAATAGTAGCACCGGCATTAAATGGGTGCCAGTCTACGTCCAAGATGTTATCGGTATGCTTGGACTTTTCTATTAGTTTTTCTATGTCGTTGCGGCTGAGCAGTTTGAAGAAGCAAGGATCGCAAGCCTTACTATCGACGACCTTGTCTTCAAAGATATGGCCCAAAAACAAATACAGCAGTCACTTGGTTGTATCATAGGTCCCTGTGGAAGCACTTTTGTAATAAAGGGAGCATATCTTATAATGGCACAGAAGCTCCTCAAATACAGCCACCATCTGAGGGTTCTCTGTTGATAGGATATCCAGTTCCTCATTAGTGGGCACATATTCTTCATTTGGGTTGTTACCTATTGGAAGATGTGAGAGATATTTCATCTCATGAAGTACAAAACCAATTTTCCCGTGAGGGGTCATGAAGGTACCGGTTCTGTCGTTGTATCTTTCAATTGGAGCCAAGAACATATGAGAATTTGGGCAAAAGCCGTGAACAGTGGTCGAGATGGTCTCATAAAGTTCAAGTTCAAGAAATTTGTCCTTGAACTGATCCAGAATCCAAATCGCTAAGTTGTTCCAACGCTTTATGTCAGGGTTAACTAGGCCTATCAAATGCATGGCCTGATCTGGGTAACTTCCTTCAGCTTTAGCGAATGTATTCGCGAAGATGGGTACCCTAACGGGAAGAAGCATCGATGAATCTTCCGAAGGTATAAAGCTCGGCTTCAAACCCCTCAGATGGGAGCTGTACGTGTATGAAGTAATGTAAATAGGTCCTTGCTCTGCGAACCTAATTTGTAACATATTTTTTCGACTCTGGCTTCTTGAATAGGAGTCATTGTAGAGGCTAAAAATTAATATGCGCCACCCATTAAAGTGTTCGATCATCAGATGGTGCTAAAAAAATTATATTGCGCCAAAACAATCAAGTTGTGCAGCACCAGGCTGTGCCAACGTCAGGTTACGCTGGAGTCAGGTTGTGCAAGCGACACGTGGCGCAATTCCTCGAAAAGCTGTAATGGCATCATCATTTCTCGACAACTGACAGCACGAAGATTAAGGAAAATCCATTCGAATCCTACGCAACACGGCGCTCGAGAAGATTTTGTCTGCATGTAATTAATGCTGACAGCTGGTTCGCGCAAGTCACTGTATGGTGCGAGGATTAATCATTACAGTACAGAAGACCTAGTCAAAGGCGCCATTCGTTGAGTTGTGCCTATGCGCGGCCTGATAAATTGGCCCCACTTGATTAACTCTTATTTTAAAACAGGGTGACGTAGCGCGCAAGCCATCAACTTCACAGAGCGTGCCCACTATACTGCCCACGACCATGCACATCTCAATCAAACGATGCCACGCGTCTACAACAGTTGGTGCAAACAGCTCGTACAGGTTGTTACGTTGCGCCCATGCGCAACCTGATGAAGCACACGCAAGGCGATCAAATGGTGTTCAGGACAGAGTGACGTGGCGCGCAAGCCACTAACTTTACAGAACGTGCCCACTATACTACTCATGACCACTCGTATCTCAATCAAACGATGCCACGCGTCCACAGCAGTTAGTACAACCGTTTGGCAACTGAAGAGGAGGCGCGCAACTGAAGCGCGTGCAATCCAGAATAACTGCTAAACAGTTATTTCAAGAACTCTATAAATAGAGTTTCAAATTAATCTCAAAGCATCAAGTACGATCATAATCTCCAGCTAAAGTGCTGTTGCATCCTCCAGAGGCTCGTGTCTTCGATATCACATCGTCCAAGGGATAAAGTGATCATCTTCTGATCAGATTCCTATAGTTGTACTTCCCCAGAAATCAATTGTACTCCTGTACCCTTTTTTTAATTTGTAATATAACGTTTGTTCTTTGCCAACAAAATGGCGATCTGCTGGGGACAAATTTCTCCTCCGACTAGAAAGTGACAACTCAATGTGATACTGCGTCAATGGGCAAGACGCAGAAGACCCTGGTCATTCAAGTCGACCAGACAGCCTACGAGACCATGATCTACGCTGGAGGTGCCAAGCGCACTGCTGCCGCTGTTAAGAGAAAGATGTGCTTTGTTTGGACTCCTAAGTCCTCGGTGGTGCAATCTCCTGTCTCTGTGCAACTTGCTTTCATCACTGCTTCGGTGCAACCTAAGAGAGGCAGTCTTTTGGCTAATCCCTCAACTTCTCCGATTATGAAATCGAAGAAGATTCTGTCGACACACTGCTGCCCAAAATAAAAGAAAGTGCCCTTTGGCCTTCTCTTCTCTGGCGCAACCTACACCTGTTCTTGCTTCTGCACAACTTGCACCCATCACTGCTTTGGCGCAAACTAAGGTAAATAGCCTTTTGGCTAATCCCTCCACTTCTCTGACTCTGAAATTGAAGAAGACTCTGCCTCGATACACTGTTGGACAAAACAAAGGAAAGCACCCTTTGGCCTTTTCTTCTCCGGCGTAACTTGCGCATGTTTCTTCTCCGGCGCAACTTGTGCATGTTCCTTCTTCGGCGCAACTTGCGCATGTTCCTTCACCAGCACAACTTGCGCATGTTTCTTCTCTAGCGCAACTTGCACATGTTTCTGCTCTGGCACAACTTGCACATGTTCATGCCCTGGCACAACCTGTACATACTTCTACACTAGCGTAATATAAAGTGAAGCACTGTTTAGTGATTCCCTCTTAGTCACCAAATCACAAGTCACTAAATCAAGGAAAATGCTCTTTAGCTTTTCCTCATTCTGCTCGAGTCATTGACTGGATGGAAAGTACTGCTCTCCTTAACAGAGACAACCAAATCTCCGTGAGGAAGATGGGTTCTATTCAGAATAAACCTTCTATACAAAAGG
Organism: Iris pallida; assembly: GCA_029216955.1. Classification (NCBI taxonomy): domain Eukaryota; kingdom Viridiplantae; phylum Streptophyta; class Magnoliopsida; order Asparagales; family Iridaceae; genus Iris; species Iris pallida. The sequence goes on along the minus strand of JANAVB010006396.1, from coordinate 8,062,268 downwards.
GAATTATGCCTACTCCAAAGAGACTAGGACAGGATATACCAACCTTATGTATTTCAAGATCCCGGCGAGACAAACTACTAGTATCTCAAGTAGATGCACAAGTAGCTCTTTTGTCAGACTTGTGCACCTATGTCAATAGGTGCCAATTAGGTTCAACCTCAGGAAATCACAAGATGTATCAAGCGCAACCGACACCAATTGGTAACTTACACAAGAGGAAGAATGCTGAGGTGAAAGATCCTGTGACTTATGCTAACCAGCTTAGCGCGTCCTTGTACACTCAAGGTACAGGATACCTCAGGAACATGAATCATGTTCCGAATATCGTCAAGGACTACATTCTTGCAACTTCTTCTCGTCGTGTTAGTGACCTCCGTGAACTCTTAATACAGAAGCTGAAGGTGGCAAATCCATCCTGTCCAACGGTGGTCCAACAACAACAGCATTATTGTAATCACCACCATGAAGTTATCATCAAATGCTGTTGTCAGTCAGCCCAGCGGCCCATCATTGACCGTTTGAATTATGTTCAGACTCCTGAACCAATCCTAGTGGACAAGGATGAATTACTCTTTGCTCCTGTCAATATGACATCTCGAAGCACTAGGGGTAGAAAACGTCCAAGACGTAATGCATCTCGCAATCCTAGTCAGCAATACTTAGATCGGATTCATGAATCCAATGAAGGTGTATATCAATATACTAGATCAAGAAGCCAAGAAATAATCGGTCAAATGAATCTTCCTTCCGACCAAGACACAATCGGTCAAAAGAATCTTCTTGATTCTAACCAAGATTCCTTCAAACAAAAAGATATCCCTATCATTTATTCTGGGTAGAGTTCTTTATGTGACTTTGATACTGACAGTGAAAGTTCTGAAAGAACTATTCTTTTTACTAGCTCTTCTTCAAGGGCTAGAGAAGTGACTGCTTATGCCGTCACAGAGGATCAAGATACTTCCAGTTCTTCCAGTCAAGAGTAGAGAATTATGGCATTAAGTGCTGCTTTGGAGGCTAGTTTGAAGAACATGGCTGAGATGATGACAGGCATGCATGCTGTGATTATGGCACAACATACAGTTCCACCGGTCGTGAATCTGATTCCGACTCAGGAACCTGTGACAACATCAGTTCCCACCAATATTGATCTGGGGGTACAATCTCCTCACACCGCTTCCATTCCTGCGTAGACTTTTTCAAGTCAATCTGGTGCATGGGGTGGTACTTATCATGCGGTACCCCCTCCTAACACATTGAATCAATCCACTACTCTGCAATCAACAGGAGATACCAATGAGGCCGTAAAATGTTTTCGTACTCAATTTGAAGCTTTCAAACAGAAGGATGGCCTGCAGAAGCTTGGGATTAAATATCCCTATCCCATAGAATGGAAAGAGCTCCAATTTCCTCCTAAATACAAACCCTCTACTATTATGCTATTTGATGGCAGCACATCTTCAAGTCAATACCTCAATCACTTTAAAGTAATGACTGATCAACTTCAACCAAATGATGCTCTTCTTACTAGAGTATTTGTTGGCTGTTTAGCTGGTGCAACATATGACTAGTATCGTAGTTTACCAGATGGGTGTATAACCTCTTTCGCTAGCTTCAAACAAATGTTCTTGGAACAATTTTATGAGGGAACCAACGACATGACTATGTCTGCTCTTATCAAAATCAAACAATGACATAATAAAACGATTGAACGTTCCATTGAACGATTCCGTCGTAAAGCACTCAAAATGCCTCTCGGGACTCCAGATGCTTTAACTATAGACACTTTCAAATCAAACTTGTTGCCTATAATCAGCATGTGGACAACATCAACACAGTTCCAGGATTGGCCTTTTTTCGTAATGAACGCCAAAGCCGCAGAAGAGAGCGCTGACAAATTCAAGCAATTAGGCATTCAAATGACTAATCTTGACAAAGATGAACGTGCTACACCAAATAATAATGGCCATCAGAACAATCTTAAGAGAAAGGAAACTTTGGTCATTAACCTCAAAGGCAAAGAAGCCCTAGCCATCAATGTAAATCAGCCAACATCTACTCCTACAACACTACCACAACAGGAACCTCGTCCAAAAGAAGAATACTCTTTCGATGAAGATGATATCATAAGTATCTTTGATTGCCTCATTAAGAGCAATAAACTCTAACTGCTAGAACCTAAACAGCCAGATAAAGTTGATAAGACTGACCATCCTAAATATTGTATTTACCACAGGTTTATTAGACATCCAACTCGAGCGTGCTATATGTTCAAGAGTAAAATTCATGAGATAGTCAATTTCGGTGCAATCACTCTCTAGCAAGACGAGAACACTATAACGGCTAATGTCATCTCTTTACAGTTTGGAGATTTTCCAGCTCAACTTATACAGGACGGTGTCATCCCCATTCCGAGAACTACTCTAGAAATTGTTAATCTTCCACCTGCAAGAACAGATGGTCTTGTTCCTCTGTCTACTGATAAAGGGTAGATCATATGGATCCATCCAGATTTAGTGGCGAACTTTGAAACTCCATCTTCTTCCACAAAGTCCAAGAAGGCTACTAAAAATAAATCATGTCATATGATTTCATTTGGTAAACATTGTCTTCCACCTCTAACTGCTACCTTCATCTCGGTAGCAGGTAATCCTTCTTCTTCTTCTACTGATAAGACAACATTGTCAAAATTAGAAGCCAACTACCAACCAGCTTTCCATCTGTACAGTCCACAATCTCGTGAACTCATGACAAAGATGGAATGTGATCTACAAAAGGCCTCTGGTTTGAATCATGGAAAGGGATCTCCTGTACCTCTTTCTCTATGCCTTTCTTACAACCAATCTCGAGTTGGTTTGGGTTACTGGACAAACTCTCCATCTTACCAAAAAAAACCTTCTAGAAATAAAACCTAGGCAAAGAGTTATAATATGGTGTCCTTTGAGCCTGTATCTGAAGAAGAAGTCTTAACTGGTACCAGATCTAGAAAACCTTACCTAAGAGACTATTCAGAAGGTCAAGAAAATACTGCTCCAGCTTTGGAGGCTTCTCAAGCATCATCTTCCCCTGCTGTCAATAACCCATCAGCTTCGTTACCCCAAATAGAGCCAACTCTTCCTAAACCGACGACAGCCGACAAAGAAAAATAGCCTATCCATTTCGATAAAGTATTGAAGAAGATACCTTGGGACTTGAGAAGCCGTACAACTTTGATATACTGGCTCAGATGGCCAATACTCTGACAAGATTGTCAATTTTTGAGCTACTCCGTCTTTCGAGGGAGACTCGAGAAACGTTGAGTAAAGCTTTAACGCAAGCTGATACTTGTCTAGCACTTCTCAAAAAGCCAGAGGATGAGCCTATAACATGCCTTCATTGTCATAGTGTATTGGAACTAATGCCAAATATCACCTTTACACAAGATGATATGTTGTTGGAAGATAATCGTCATGATCGACCCCTCTACTTCACGGGATATGTTGATACCATAAAGGTTGATCGTATCTTGATCGATCCTGGGTCTGCGCTCAGCATCATGCCAAAGAATTTACTAGATGCCTTAAAGATTCCTATACACAATCTTTCGACAACCATCACGATAATCCTGGGATACAATTATGGAAGAAGTAAACCTTTGGAAAATATTTGCCTGAAAGTTCAAATAGGCAATCTTTATACAAATGTTACTTTCTACGTGATCGATAATCACGGCTCCTACAATACTTTGCTGGGAAGACCCTTTCTGCATGAGCATAACATTGTACCATCCACTTTACATCAATGCTTCAAATATGTGGATGTCAATAGAGAAGTCCAAAATAAAGTAGCTAATTTAAATCCTTTCAGGGGCATTGAAGCATATTACGGACTCTCGGATGTACAAAGAGGAGTTCATGAAAGTTGTATTGGCAATGGATAGTAAGGAAGATCAGAAACATATTTCAAAAGATGTTCTCATAATCTCCGTCAAATGACGTGCTATTTATCCCTCTTCTTCTCAGACATTGACTATATATCTTTTATCTCATAACAAATAGCCTCCTGCTATAGAAAAGGAACAAAGGGAGCTCACCTCTTCTGAGCCGCTTGTTATCGACCTTCGTCGTAACAAACCTTCTCATTCTACTTCTCCTCCTTTGGTTATCAACCTTACTAAGCCTTCTGTGAAGGCTAAGAATCGTGTTGTAAATGATGATGTACAAATCAATAAAGTAGCATCCCCTTTACAATATACTGATGTCTTTTATTATACTCGATGTTATTTAAAAATGTTAGATAACTTCGAACCACTTGCCATAGGAGCAGTTGAAGCTTCCCGAAATGAAGTATTGCTCGACCCAATGCAGGACTCCTTCTTCTTAGTTCCTTGCAGGAAGAAAAATGAACTTCCTATACTTTTTAGTAAAGGAACGGAACAAAAGATCATGCCCAATAGTGAAGAAGAAAATCACGATAACGAAAGACTTCAACTACGTCGTTATAGTCAGCAATCAAAATATATCATTCAAAAGATGGGCTATAATTTTAAAGCTGGTCTCAACGACGACAAAGGAAGGAGAACTCCTATTCGTATTCCTGCTCCGAAAGAAAAATCACAACAATACTATAGCAAAATGAAGTGGGGATTAGGTTATACTTCAACAACTCTGACTCCAGAAGCCTCTGAATTCGAGGAAGAAGAACGATCTAATTCTTCTGATTCTATGTCATGGGATTCAGACACCAGTATACGGCACGTTCATCGAGTGACTCTATCTTCTAATATGGTGACTGTCGAGTTCTCGGAAGATGACAAAGACTTTCTCGAAGCTTCTGAATCTGATCCTTGGACACAAAGGATGGATATTCAATGGGAGCTTCGCTTTGAACAACGTAAGCCACCTACTGAAGATCAGTTGGTTCAAGTCAATATTGGAGATAAAATTTCCCCAAAATTGATATTTTTCAGCAAAAGCCTCCCTGAAGCGGGTAAACAAGAACTAATCCAACTCATTGGGGAATATATTGATGTATTCACTTGGAGCTATAAAGATATGTCGGGGTTGGATCCTCAGATCGCTACCCACAAGCTCAATATTCTGCCAAATGCGGCATGATGGATGCCATAGAAGCTCAATATTCAGTCAAACAGCAACAACATCGGTTTCGACCCGATATGATAGATGCCATAGAAGCTGAAGTCAAGAAACTCATCGCCTGGGGTTTCATCAGAGAAGAACAATATCCAGACTGGGTGGCTAATGTTGTCCCAGTTTTGAAGAAAACAGGAAAAGTCCGGGTCTGCATCGACTTCAGAGACCTTAATGAAGCCTGTCCTAAAGGCGAATTCCCTCTTCCAATCACCGATGTCATGATTGACAATACTTACGGATTTGAACGTATGTCCTTTATGGATGGATTTTTAGGAAACAATCAAATCAAGATGCATCCAGAAGATGAGAAACATACATCTTTCCGCACTCCTCTTAGAGTCTATTGCTACACTGTCATGCCTTTCGGTCTTAAGAATGCTGGTACAACTTATCAGCGGGCCATGAGTACCATCTTTCGTGATCATTTACGAAAGACTGTTGAATGTTATGTTGATGATATTGCTGTCAAAACTCGTCTAAAAGAAGACCATATTCAAGATTTGAGAACTATTTTCGATCTAAAGTGCCAGCATCAACTCAAGATAAATCCCACCAAGTCATTACTAGGAGTCTCCAGTGACAAATTTCTTGGATTCGTTATTACCTCTAAAGGTGTACACGTTGACCATGAGAAAATCAAAGCCATTCAAGAGATGCATCATCCACGCAACCTAAAAGAGCTACGAGGATTTCAGGGACGGCTTGCGTATATCAGGAGATTCATCTCAAATCTCTCTGGATGCTGTAGACCGTTCACTCAACTCATAAAGAAAGACGTGTCTTTTATTTGGAATGAAGAATGTCAACAAGCATTTGAAGACATAAAGCGGTACTTGATGAACCCTCCAGTTCTAGTGCCTCCAGTCTCAGGAATACCCTCTCAGGGTCCTGATAAAGAAGTCAAGTACATTCAATTCTAGGCTTACAAGATGGGCCATATTGTTAGCAGAATATGATATGGTTTATGTTCCTCAAAAGTCTGTTAAAGGTCAAGCCCTTGCTGACTTTCTGGCAGCTCATGCAGTTCCCGAAATATCTAAACTCAACGATAAGATTCCAGATAAAACCTTCGAGTCCAACATGATTTCAGAAGAAATTCTTATTTGGCGTTTATTCTTTGATGGTGCATCCAGAATGGGACCAAAAGGTGCTATTATTGCCGGAGTCGAAATCATTCTCGTCTCACCAGAAGGGTTAGCAATCCAAAGAGCTTATTATTTAGAAGAGTCATGTTCCAAAAATGTGGCTGAATACACCGCTCTGCAAGTTGGTCTCCAATTGGTTAAACAATTAAATATTAAGTATCTTGAAGTTTACGGAGACTCCAAACTGATTATCAATCAAATTAGAGGCACATACGAAGTTCAACATCAAGATTTGGTTCCATATCATGATGCAACGATCAGGATGGCCACTTTATTCAAAGGCTTCTTCATCGAGCATGTACGTCGAGCATATAACACAGAAGCTGATGCACTCGCTAATCTTGCAGCAGTATTAGCAATTCCCGTCAGAAGGCAACAAATGATCGTCATCACTAATAGAGAGTTATTCTGTGTCCAGAATAACTTAAATATGGAAGTTAGCAGCCCAAACATGGAATTCAACAATTTAGTTATTTGTGCCATCAGTGAAGATTGGAGGACTCCTTTCATAGACTTCATAGTCCATGATATCCTACCTGAAGATCCCAAGGAGGCTACAACAATTCGACGACGGTCACTCAGATTTTACTATAATCATACTACAAAGACACTCTACCGACGAACGTTCGACGGCTTACTCCTAGGTTGTCTTACGGGGAAGAAGCAAAATAAATACTTCGTAAAGCTCATGATGGTGTTTGTGGCGCACATCAACTTGGTCCTAAATTACAGGATCGTATTCGCCGTATGGGCTATTATTGGCCCTCAATGGTATCTGATGCAATCGAGTATGCAAGAAAGTACCGAGCATGTCAAATCCATGCTGACTTCATTTATCAACTGTCAGAATTCCTTCACCCGACAGTAGCATCTTGGCCCTTTGAAGCTTGGGGAATAGATGCCATCGGTCCTATCAACCCTCCCTCGTCTCGAGGACATCGGTTTATATTGTCCATAATTGATTACTTCTCAAAATGGGCTGAAGCTATACCTCTAGCTGAAGTCAAGACAAGCAGCGTCATCAACTTTATCAAGCATCATATGATTTATAGATTCGGTGTTCCTCGGCAAATCATTCACGATAATAGGCCATAATTTATCAGTCAGAAATTTACTCGATTCTGTATTGACAATAGGACCAATAATATTGCTTCTACAGCTTACAATCCTACTGCCTATGCACCCTCAGCTGCCATAGCGTAAGCTCGCCCCTGCTGGCCTCCTCCAGCCAGATGTTGTGCAAATCTCTGTTATTGAGTCTGTAAGGGTAGTCCCTTCTGCTGGCTCACCGGAGCCCTAGCTTCTGCTCCCTGAGCTGTCCGTCCCAAAAACTAGGGACACTCTCTTAACTGGTGATATGATGCTCTGCAAAGTAGGCACTTGCCTAGCCTCATCCGGCATTTATTCCAATAATGCCCTGGTTTCTTACAGAAAGGGCAACTGATAACATGATGTTGTCTAGGGGCCTGCTACGTCTGTAACGGTGGTCACGTCTGTAACGGTGGTCCCCTCAGCTGCTTTGTCGAAGCCCTAGCTCTTGCTGCTGCCTGAGTCAATGGTGTCTGGTTCTTGGGACACTCCTATACTGATGCTCTGCTGAATCACAAAGCAAACACCTGCCTAGTCTCTTCCTGTAGTCATTCCATCCATGACCCAGCTTCTTGCAGATGGTACAACTAATGTGCTACTGTCTGGTTGTCTGTTGGTAGAGTGTATGTCCCTGGCCCTGAAAGTGCTGCTGAACAGGCCTCTGCTGATGCTGATGCTGAACCTGTACGTGAGGCCTCTTAGCCTGACCTCTATTGCTGCTGGCTCCATGAGTGTTATGTCCCCTCTTAAGCAACTGTTGCCGCTGAGTCTCCACTATCTGCTAGAAGAAGGAGAACAACCGCGCCACGTCCTCTGATCCTGACGGCGGCTGCTGCTGAAGAATGTCCGGGATGACAGGGGAAAGTCTCTTAGTAGGAAGAGGTACACTCCCAAAAGCTGCAGATATCCCAACCTGAGCTGGCATAACAGGAATTGCAGTCTCGGGGTCCTACTGATCAGGACGACAAGTGGCTGACCCCTTAGTGGTATCCTCCTGATCGAGACAATGAGATCGTGTCTCCATAACCATCCTGAAGACAGATCAAACGAGAGGGCAATCACTGAGAATGAAGCGATAACATCAAGGGAGGACGGTTTATTTTCAAAGGAAGACAATAATGCAGAAAAATTTAGGTAACAGGAATCAGATTAAGAGTTTTTTTATGTATGATTGAGTACCTTCAAAAATATATCCTAATCCTACTACAGGCTGTAGTGATACTCTAGTTCGAATACCACTACATAAACTCGACCTACATGGGCCACCACTAAAAATGTGTCACGACCTGCACCCATTGTAGGGGCACGAGAAGTGGGTACGTCCAGCCTACGTCGCAGTGTCGGCGGTAGAATGCTTTCCTAGTCACATACATCTAACAATTATAAGGTACATGTATAATATATACACTCCAAATAGAGGACAATATTGAAATGTACAACTCAATCACAGCTAAGGTAGAAAGTACGATAAGATAGATAGATATGAAAGTCGCCAAATTAAATACAATAAGAGAAGAAGTCTAATTGTCTAAGATAGCATATCCACAACATCCAGAATAACAAATCCCCAAATAAGTACAAAATGTATCCAAAACAAGACAAGACGTTAAGTAAGATAACTAGTCTAGTTAACTAGCCTAGACTACTGGGGTAATATCCTCTACAAGGGCTGGGTCCTCCTGGGAGTCTAGCTCATATGTGTCATCTAGGCCTGCTCCATAGTATGTAGGACAGAACTCCTCATTGTCATCTGTAATATTTCAACAGATCCAGTCAGGACAGGAATGAGCATAATACATCTCACGCAGTTCATAATATGACAGCATATGTAAATATGCTATAGAGTAAGATACATGAAATGCTGGAGAATATATAAAGTAAAAGAGATGACTATAAGGAAATATCTATTATATGTAAAGAGCTAACAGTGGCTAGTGATGTAGAGTACAAGATAGACATGTGAAGGGATTGAATTTGCACATGAGTATACTAAAGAGTTTGCACATGATTACACTACTTTGGAATTGTTCACATGACCATTTATACTCTCCCATACCCCAATCAATACACGAGGATCCAAACAAGTTATGTTATTACACATGATATCACATGAAGGCTCATAAATGGGTGTACATGAATGTATACATGGGGGCTCTGTGAACATGAGAGTACATGAATAACAAGAGTGCACATGAATGATAAAAGCACCGGAGTACATGATGAAAGTGAAACGCACATGACATACCGTAACCCGATGCTCCCGAGGGGGGATAACATATCATGAAGGGATCCATATAGTACCAATCCGTGTTAACAACGTGACAGCATCAAGTAAAGTAATCTAGAGCATAAATGTAAACACTACAAGAATAAGGGCTTTTCTTGACGGTGATTCCCCGTCAAGAAATAGGTTTCTTGACGGTTGCAGATCCGTCAAATAGGCCGGAGTCAAGAAAAGCCCCCTTTTCTGGACGGTCCCTGAAATGGCTTTTCTTGACGGTTTTTTGCCATCATTTTAAGTAATTTTCTTGACTATTTTTAGCCGTCAAGATAGCTCTTTTTAGGAACCGTCAACATAGGCAAAAACTTTTCTTGACTCCGGCCTAGTTAACGGTCTTTAGCCGTCAATAAAAGCATTTGTTTTGACGGACAAAACCCGTCATGAAAAGCACTAATTCACGGCTATATTGTGCAGCATGATATGAATTAAAGTTGACGTTTGGCAACCGTCAAGAGAAGCTATCCAGAGTACCGTCAAGATAAGCATGCCAAAATTCCGTTAAGAATTATATAATATGAATCAACCACACATTATATCAATCCAGAAGCTACACACGTCAAATTACTATAAAACCCAAATTTCATATTAACAAACTGTAATGTTCATACAACAAAAACTTCTAATACACATTCTACCACATGTATTCTTCACTTGTCCAACCATGACATAATCCACCAACACTACAAAATAAAACAAAAAAATAGCAAACCATATCGAAGCACATCCCTCCATATCCACAACATTTCCCTATTCACAACATGCATCCATCTTCATTTTTCAGCAAGTTCCTGAGAGAACAAGAACATAAATTATAAATATACTCTCCTACATGTTCTTATATAGATATTCAACTCATTATTAAAGAATTATCAATACAGTTTGACTTTGTTGCTGCACACACAAGAACTCGAGACAATTTGAATCACTTGACAAGAAATACTCAAAGTATCATGAAATTGACATCCCAAATAGAAGCAACATATAAATTCTTGGTCGAACACCATGGTGACAAGGTTTAGATGTTTTAAAATATCGTTGCATCAATACCTAGATATGTGTTATCTATATATATTAAACATGTATGTATATATGCATGAGTGTGTGTGTGTGTCATATATGCATATTCTGCGGACGGAATATATGAGATACATATATATATATATATATATATATATATATATATATATATATATATATATATATATATATATATATATTGCATATATACGTATATATATACTGTCCTGGGTTATAGGAGATGGTGTGGCATGAGTTATATAGAGTAGATACATAGGTATTCTTGTGTTATATTTATGAGTATTGCATGAGAGGGGTTGTGTTTGGAGTGAGAGTTCATTTAGGATATGAGTGAGTGTGCTGTAGTTTCTGTGGTGTTAGTTTTAAGAGTGATACATATATACATGTTATAACCAGGAATATTTATAGGGGATTTGGAAATGTATCAGATATTTGATGTCGGACAAGAACAATGGCCTATGGTGGAGTGTAAGAATGTTGGGTATTAAAGAGTATCAGGAATTGGTTAAGTTCAGAGATTTAGGAGTGTTAGAATGAGAGGGGATTGCATTGAGAGGGTGAGTGATGAGGAGGATGTTTAGGGCTGCACTGTGGCAGACCATTGGGGTTGGACTTGGACATTTGCCATGGCTTCATTTGCCACTTTGCAGTAGCAAGCAAAGCATGCTTAGCACTAGCAGCAGCTCAGTAGCAGCATCAGCAATATGTACTTAGGGGCTATGGCATTGCTTGGGTAGTATAAAGCTAAGGTAATGCATTGACTTGCCTGCATTATTGCTTGGCCGTAAGCCAATGGCTAGAGCAGACCCTTTAACTCAATTGGTTAGTAGCAGAGCAATGTATCAGTAAGTATAGGGGTTAAGTTCAGTAGGATTTTTGTTAAGTTCGGTCGGATACATCTTTGTAATTGTAATTGAGAGGGAGATACTTTTGTACCTGATCCTTAGGCCATTGGCTTGTCCCTTGGGCCTTGGTTAATAGTAGTGTTAGTATCATTAGGAAGTTGATATAGGATTTGTGAGGGTATCTAGTATCAGAGGTTAGTGCCATTAGTATTGGCCTTGAGTATAAGAGAAAGGGGGTTAGTGTTAATACAATTAGGAAATTTATTTATCAGTCGGATTGGTTTGGGGTGTTAGAATATTAATATAAGTGAACTGATTAGTAGCTAAGAATATTAGGAAAAGTACTAGAGTATCTTCTTTTGTCAGTTATTTGTCTTAATGTCCACAATATAAGTAAAGCGCACTATAAAACTAATCCAATTACAAATACCAATCCCTGAGTTTCATACTTGCACAAAATTACTACTATTAAACTATTTAAACAGATTCTAAACTATAGGACCATCTAGCAACCCTTAGAATTTTAGAAATCAACAATTAAGTAAGAAGTGCCACTATAAGACATGGTCCTTGCCTGCAAGATGAAGGTTTGAGCCGATGAAAAATATTCTATAAGTAGGGGTCAGAGGTACATCTTGATGTTGCAACAACATCTTGATATTGGATAGACTTCAGATACTTGTCAGAAAGTTCTTAATATGTATAATTTTAAAAATAATCCAACACTTATTTGAACACATCATGTATTAAGTTTTTTCCACATTCAAATTGTGGACTTCTAATTTCTTAAAAAGGACAATATTACCTTCAGAAGGATCGTGTCATTGCGAAAGAGATGAAGCTTCTCCATGGTCTTCGTATTCATCGACACTACCGAATTATCATCGTTGACCACCTCGTCGACGATCAGTCGGTTCGTCGTTCACAGCCTCTCTAAGATCGCCATGCTGAAATCCATCTTCACCCCTTCCTGCAAACAAACGAAACTATCTCCAAACTCAAAATCCAAATTGCACTTCACCAAAGGATACTAACATGACACTGATTTTTTTATTAGAAAATATAAATAAATAAATGAATGAATCACTTCTTACGCACTGATAGTTCATTACTTGAATTTGCCGGAGGGCTGGAACCTGGCACTTGGTTTTCTCTTTTTACATCCCTGGAGAGGCAATGAGAACACAACTAAAATGGCCGAAAAGTAGCAGGACCAAAGAATGAACAAAATTGTGGTCATGGCACTACACCAAAACATGTAGTTTTTGACAGACCAAAACTGTCGTAAATCACGATAAATGACAGTTTTGATAAGTTTCAAAAATATTCCAAAAATGGCCGAAAAAATTTATTTTCTTTCTAAAATTTTTGACCAGTTTCAAAAATATTCCAAACCACAACAACATTGAGAATCAAAACAATCAAGTTTGTACTATTATTTTAATATATAGGGTCATCCATTTGATATTCAATTAATGTCATATCAGAAGCCATTCGTACAAGGGGAAAAAATCAAATGTTCTAGTAGCCTAGTATGTATATCTGCTCGAACTGGACTCTTAGTCGGCAACTCTAGTGAACCACCATGTGTGTTGAAAATTACGGGAAGCGATAAAGGAAAAGAAATAAGATAATTCGCTTTCAGACAACAATTATATTGCACCTACAAATTAGAAAGCCTTGCAATGGCTACCATCAAAGTAGATAATTAAAAGGGAAAACCATTTTAGACTTATACCATGTAAATCATTTGAATGAAAGGTGACATTCAATCTCAGCAACACTTCTCATTTACATACTGGAAAGGAGAGCACAAAACTAATACCTAATAATCATCAAGATCTAGATTTTACATGTAACCATTATTATTACTTTTATTTTGAGATTAATGATGGGAGCAAAAAGTTTCCAGCCAATTTTTATTACTGCAAAGCATATACATGTAACCTTTATTACAACTTATGATTGATTTAGCCTAGAAATAGAGTCACATGCAAATAAATAAATGTTACATTTTCTTTTATCAATAATGCAAGCTGCTGTGTGTGTGGAACAACTTAATACAAGAAGAATAATATGAAAATAAATATGAATACCACACAAAGCAGCTAGTGTACCACTTTGGCCACTATAACAACATCATTGACAATCTTTAGGGAACCATACGTGCTCTCCAGAACAACATTCCTGCCTTTCGGGCCAAGAGTAACCCCAACAACATCCACGAGCTTGTTGACACCTGTATAAAATAACAAGGAATAATACAAATATATACGAATGGTTCATCAATGTCAACATGATAATGACTGCATTGGACAAAAAGGAAGAAGCGAGAAAAAGAGAAACAAACACCTACCTGCAACTTCTTAATGGCTGATCTATCATTATTAAAGTGCAACTTCTTATCTGATGCAAGACCACTTGAAGCAGTAAAATACATGATGCTGATATAGGATAACATTTCCAGTTCAACGTGGTTGGGATAAACGATATCAATAAACTTGCTTTCTCTACATAAGGTCAATTAAACGTGCCATTGTCCATCTCATTTCTATGTGCTAGAATACATTAAATCATATGTTTTTCGTACTTCAGTCATTAATTTGACATCACAATAACTACAGAAAACTCAGAAAAACATGAAAAAAACCACCCTCAGAGACTTGTTTACTCAAAATAAATGGGTGGCTTAGAGGATATAATGTATTGGAAGCAAAACTGCTCTAATTCGTACCAACCCAGCTAAAGGAAAGTATATATATAGAAGAACAAACTTAGCAATATTCACACAATTAAACCAAGCAATTGTGTACCCAGGTCACATGGTGTAAACTACCCAGCAAACCCAAAAAATTACATCAAACCAAAATTGAAAAAACAAGATACAAAACTATCCAGGTATGTAGAAAAGGTTTATATGGGCCAAGATACCAACCAAGTCATGTGTCAAAAATCAAGTATGAACCCAATAATAATACTAGAAACACAAAAAAAAACCAACCAGCAAACCAAAAAGCAAAACTAGACCAAGGTAATATGAGGGGCAAGTGTAGTATCTATAACCCAACAAACCCAGGTTTGTAGCTACAATGGAACAAGAAAAATCAACATACAAATGCAAAATCACGGTTTCAGACTTGTCAGAGTAGGACATTTAAAAGTGTTATTTATAGTAGCTAAAAAAATAGTTTTTTTTAATCAAGTTCAGATTAAAGAACAATTTGTGTAAAAGTTTAATTTGATTCAATACCTTGAAAAGAGGGCAACCAATTCATTGTTATGGGAAGACAAGTTGTCTCGCAGACCCTCCCCGACATTATGGAGTCGAGCCAAACTACCATCCGAGATGCTTGATCTCTCCCAAACTGCAAACAATAATAAATTTGAGAGTCCAAAATAAACTAGACATTGATACAAGTAATCAAATTTAAATCATATTAAGAAAAATATTCAAATTTTCTAACAATCAAAGGTTCTTATTACGATTAATTCAACTTGTCTGTAATTTCTTTTAAATACAGTGGAATTAAATTAAAAATGATTAAACTAATGGAAAAAATTAATAATCTACAAAATATAGTGAGCCATCATCTATGATTATACCAGAGGAAGAAAATAAATTGGTAAACCATGAATGAATAAAATTTCCCAAATCAGAAACCCTAACCTTTCTATCGACATCAGAAACTCGTCGTCGTCGTCGGAGTACGAGTGGAATTAAAGGTCAGGGTTCCCAAATCAGGAACCCCACTGTCCCTTTTCTTCTTCTTGACTTTCTGCTTCTTCGAACCTTTCCGTCCTCTGGCCCCGTAAATTTACCGACAATTCTCTAGCAGACCTGAAGGCATTCATTCAACCAAAATTAAATTTATCGATAATTCTTTGGCTACTGCTTCCATCTGAGACTCCGAGTAGAGAGTGGCTCCAACGTGGTCCAAGTAAACTAGACCTAAAATCAACCAAAAAAATAAAACCCTAAAAAACATAATTTTTCTAAAATTTGGGTATCAAATAAATTGCAAAAACAAAAAAAAGTGTGACCTTCCAATCTTTTGAATTCGGAAGCCCTAATCTGGTCGATGTTCTTGGGGGCATTCGGGTAGCCATAGTCTTCTCCGAACTGCTTCAGAAATTCCTCTTTCGAAATCTCAAGAATAGGAAAAAAATAAAGAGGAGAAATCGGACCTAGGTCGACGTCGTCCAAGTCGAGATCCCCATCTTTGTCGTTCGAATCAGCTTCGATGGCCACCGGGGAGAGAGTTGTCGGTCTTGGACTTGTCGGAGAGGGGACCATGCATAGGCCACCAGGGAGAGAGTTCTACGAGAGGGGGACATGATTGCTGAGAGAGAGAGAGGGTTTTCAGACTGGAGGAGGATTTGGGGATTAGGGTTTGGGATTTAGAAAGTATCTATATGAGAGAGAAAAGAGGAAGATGAAGAAGAGGAGGAAGAGGATGGAGAGGAGGAAGAAGGGTTTGTTGGTTTGGGCTCTCCTTCTCTATCTGCTCGTAGAGAAATAGAGCGGAGAGGAAAGAATCGGGAAATAAAAAAAATGGGATTCAAAGACAACCCGTCAACATATATCAAATTTCAAAAAAATTTCCAAAATGGTAGCTGAAAAAATTGTGCCAATTTTTTTAGGCATATATTAGTTGACGGTTATTACCGAACCGTCATTAAATAAAAGGATGTTTCTTGACGGATCCTCTAAAATCGTCAACTATTATGCTGTAAGATTGCTAAATTAACATAAAATAAGGCATTTCTTGACATAAGGCTAAATCCGTCAAGATAAGCCATTTTCTTGACGGTTTTTTACTACCATCAACTTATAAACCATCAAGAATCGTCATTTTTCTTGTAGTGAAATCCTATCAAGTATGAAACGGTCAGATAATGTACTCGCCTGGTATTCTGAGTATCTGATGAGTATATATGTCCAGACATAGTAGATGAGTCCTATTTAGAGCAACACAGGTCACAACATGTCCAGAATGGTAATATTAAAGATTATAATGCATTCTATATAATTTTAGGCTATTCTAGGCTAAAGTCAACTATGGGTCAACTATAAACCTAAACCACACAATACAAAGCCTATAGAAATACACTAGGCTAACAACTCAACCTATATCTCACTATAGGCTAACACACTAACTATATCACAAAGCCTATACCCTATCACAATCCTATACCCATATCACAATATCAAAATAGGATACACATAAAGGTATCAAATATATAACACATACATGTAATCTATAATACAATATACAAGCATACTAGTATACATGAAAAGAAAGGAAGGAAGGAAGACTGAGAATCAATAATTCCAAACCAACCCACAATGCAACCAAGCCAAAACTTCATTAGTAAAACTGAACCCAAAAACCTGAATGCCATGAGAAATCCAAAACCTGAATTCAATACATAAAGCCAAGTTCAAGTTCAACATGAACTGAAATACATGGAAACCAACCTGAAAACTATCCCATGAAACTGGGAATGCAAATAATAACCCAAAACTGAGAATGTAAACATTACCTATGTTCACGGTTCATCTCAAAATCTTAGGATACAGGATAAAACCAACCTGAGAATAACTCAAACCAAAAAACATCACAAAGCCATGTAAAAACTGGAAATCAACATATAGTCAACTTGACAATAATGAAGTATCACAAAACCAAATATCATGTGTGTGTGTGGATGTGTCAAAAGTGTTCATGGCAGTTGCAAGTAAAGGAAAAGGTTAACATGTGAACATGGTGTTGGTATCCTCTCATGCAGCCTATTATTTTGATAACTTACCTAGAAAATACACCATAGTTTTACTTTCAGTTCTTTCATGTTTTAATGAGGTAGGTCTCTCATGTGTTAATGAGGCAAGTCAAAAAGTGAGCTCAATCTATTATATAATAACATTTACCATTACAAACTACTACCAAGCTCATGGTCCTAGATTACGTTACTAAACAGTGAATGAATGGTGCAATTTTTAAGCCTTATACATAATTTCCACCTCAGAGAACAAATCAGAATATATTTATCAACTCAATATCAACCCAAATTCAGTTTTCATTTTTAAACCCAAACTCATTGAACCAAATCAGTTTTAAACAGTTAAACCCAAGCCCCTTCTCAGTTAACCTACTCTCGGATTCATACATGAACCCTAATCTAGTTAATAGATAACAGTATTAACTCAACATCCCAATTAACATATCAATACAAATCATCAAAACTCATAAAACCAAGTTCATAAAGAAATCGAAAGTTCACAGTTTTCAAACACAGTGAAATTTACTGATACTTTGCAAATTCGAATTCAAATGAAATCAAAGACCCAAAACAGTAGTGTATCGGTGCCTAACATGCCTGTGTCCATCCTAGGGATGTGTCCTCGTGTCCAGAGAGTGGACACGAAGTGTCAAAACATCAAATGACATATGTATCAAAAAAAATGATAGTTTAAATCCCATATCCAATTTGAACACCAAAACTAATTAAAACCAAAAATAAATCATGTATAGAGATGTGATACATGTGTCACGGGGATGATTTCGTGTCCACACCCATGTCCAATTCGTATCAAATGAGTGGTCAACGCAGAAACGAACAGAACAGTGAAAAAGGTATCGTACAGAGGTGTCGAGTCAAAGAGGACACAATTTGTCGACTCTCAGGTCTCGTGGTCACGTATACAGGTAGCCTAGGTCTAGGGTTAGAGGATCGACACCCTATATAGAGTCCTCGTCGTGTCAGGACAGGACACAAAGTCCAGGTCAGTGAAGGTCTGTGTGAGTGTGTGAGTGTGTGTAAAATCAGTGTGGGTGGGATTTCTTCCAATCTATTCGATAAAACCCTATGAAACTTTGTCGGTGCAGTGTCAGACACGTGCCCTAGCTAGGTGTCCACCAAGTTTCATGTCAGACCATTTTGTGTCGTGTCCACTACAGTGCCCGAGAAGCAGGGGACAACACGATCTTCGTGCAGTGTCTCGTACAGCTTGTCCACGGCCGTTTTTGATACGAATTCGTGTTCAGTCCTAGGGGGAATGAAAACACACATATAGATCTACATTTTTGTTAAAATAGTTTTGGAAAAACTGAAATAAAATCTCTCTTAGGCATTTCATCAAACACCTACATACAAGCTATGATACGTATTCGATACGGACACCAAATTACCACAAATTTCTACCAAATTTCTCCTACAGCTTGGGGACACCTAGATGGATGCATCTATGGAATAAAATTAGGGTTTTAGAGTGATTTGTAGGAATTACCTATATGGATCCAATCTCCAAGAAAAAGCCCCAAAGAGCAAAGTCTCCTTCCTCAAGCTATGTCCTAATGAGCTCTCCTCCTTGCAAGCTAGCCTCCTTTTCCTTCTACTCTTGATTTAGATCCCTATGCAAAAGTTTGGGATCAATTTAGTGGAGAAATGATAAAAGAGGAAAGAAATTAGGGTTTTCTAAAGGGAAGTTTCTAAAAGAGGCAAGTGTGTGTGAGGAGGCATTAAATAGGCTGAATTTAGGTTAGGAATGGGCTGTGGTGGCTGTCCAAATTAAGAGCTAGGGTTAGGATTTCTCATGGTGGACTTTGGGCCAAGATTAGTAACTAGCTAGTTCAACTCCTTAACCAAAAGTCTAATGCACTAAACTCTCTCAATCCTCTCATGAACTCTAACCACACTCAAGTCAACTAAGACTAACTTAAGTTAGATTAGGGTCCCACACCATGCTAACTAAGTCACTAAAGTCAAAGTCAACTCTAGGTTAGTCTCTTAACTCACCACTAGCAAAAGTCTAAAATAGCAATCACCAATCAAACAATTATAAAATAAATTGAAATAATTCATAATGACCAAAATACCCCTAGGCAAAAATGACAGATAAAATATTCTAATCACATGGTTAGGCTCTAGGTCAAGTAGTCACTAGGGTTTCACTAGCAAAATATCAAAATCATAAGTCATAGAATTAAAAAGTTTTAAAATAATTAAAAATCACCAAAAATTATAACATGATTTAAATACCATTAATAAATAATTAAAATTATAAAATTTCAAAATTACCCTCATTTAGAAAACTGGGTATTACAGGAATAGTCGAGTTTTCTCTGACTTCTGACTGAGTAAGCGGTGGGGGCTCATCGGAAGGAGTATCGAGGACGGCTTCGATCTTTGGGATAACTTCCATCTCCTTAGCCATTTCTTCTGAAGACATTTGTGAAGGAAAGAAAAGGAGTGAATGATGCTTTCAGAAAAATTCCACACTATTTATAGACAGAAAGGCCAACATTCTATCTCAGGAACCGAAACAATCTTTCATCGAAAAGGCATGTTCGTTCATCTTGTGAAGAAATATTCATTTACTCTTTGTCTCGAAAATCTAAGCGACCTTTCCTTGAAAAAGCATGCTTATTCATCAGTCTTTTTTTATTTCTACTTCATTGAGAGAATGGGCCTACATTTATTATCATTTATTTACTTTTTCGTAAATAAAGCTACAGGATAATAAAAACTCAATATCCCCGTGGAGTCTATCCAAATCATCAATTCCATCTTTTAAAACCCTGCTATTTTAAAAGATATCTTTTTTTTATGATAAACCCGTTTTATCACTGATATCTCATCTTTTTAGACACGATATTCTGTCTTTAAGTCCCAGCGGACTTGAAGATCATTTATAGAAAAAATGAGTTCACGTCCACATTACCTCTACATTCTATTTTCTATATCATCACGTCAAATAAGATCATAAAGAAGAGTAAATTATTTTATATTCCTTCTTTAAAAATATAGATACATTTAGATGGAAATCTATTACATCTCGAATTTTTATTTTAAATCTAATAAATGAAGGTCTATTACATCTTTGGATCTTCTTGTTGATGCCAGTTCCTTGTCGTCTCGACCTGAAGCAGCGAGCAAGACAACGGAATCAACTCTGGTCTTCTCTCTCAGAAAGACGAAAGGAGAACCCCAGAGTACAGCAGCTCAAAGACAAGTTGCTGTCAATACAACTGGTAGAGAAAAGATGACCCTTCATGAGAAGTAGGAATGAGATCACCCTCGTGATACGATTCCTAATTCTATCTTTCCACCGTCCAACTCTCATGTATAAATGCCCTTCCTACCATCTTGAGGAAGTCCTTTTAAGCATGAAGAGTTCTGAGCTCTCTGATGTGTGTGTGTCAAAGGTGGTTCAACTTCATAACATCCAAGATCACCGATGCCAGTTTTAGGAATTTTTGTCAGTTGGTCTCCTGCAAGCATCATAAAGAAGAAGAGAATATAGTAAATGTTCCTTTCTTATGGCAATTATTCATGTACTATTGAAGCTGGAACGTTATGCACGTCCATAGGCATATACTTCGGGGAGAATGAAGAATGAAAGCACGAAAAATGCTACATTTTTTTCAGAAATTTGTGTTAACCGAGAAAAGTTAAAGTGTCAAGACAGTTACACAACAAAACTCAAATTCGCAAGGGTTTAATAAAGTCTATTTTTTTCATTTCATAAAAGTGGACAGACACTACAGACATAGGCGCTATAGACCATTAGGTAAAATGACTCTTTTGCATCACATCACTTCTTCTTCCCGTGCTCAGTCTGATGCAAGACAGTGCTCAGTTCCTCCATGTTATGGATTCCCGAACGATGCATCAAACGAAGGAATCCTTTCCTACGTTCTAAGGCGCCATGCTCTTCGGAAGAAGATGATGGCCCACCTCTGGAATGAGCGAAGACTGTTGTGGTCAGGCCAAAACAGTTGAGGAAGTTCTCCGCCCTCAGGGACGGGTCAGCTTCCAGCAAAAACTCTGCAGGCACAGAGTGTAGCTTCCTCTCAGAAGCATTGTCGTTGTCACTGTTGTTCGTCCCCTTCTTCATGCCAGATGCCATGAGAACGAATAAAGATGGAGATGGAACTTCATGTTCATATATATACAACGGAGATCGGCCCCCGCCAACACTTCGTATTCTCCATAAATGGGCACATATCACTTAACGAGGGAGAGAAAAAAAGACGTTTCAAAAAAGAACGTCCCATAAAAAGGTTCATCGTTGGGAATGAACCGAGTATTTAATGCTCTATTTTAGTCAGGTTGTGCGACACTAACATTGTGTCGCACACAGCATGCACAGCCATCAGGTTTCGTAGCAATCAGTTTGCGCCATATCTTGCCGCACAACATGTTAAAGTTGCGCCCAAAAAATAGCACAACTTTCCGAAATGCTGCGCAACACGAGTCAACAGCAACCAAACCCTAAAAAGGAAGGTGCCAGTTATAGAGTATGTCCAACTCTAAAAAAAAGCGAGCGCACATTGTCAGAATCAAGCCAAACCATAAGTAGGGTGACCGATGATTATTAGTGTGGTCGACAATCAGATCTACAGTCGAACGCTTACCTTTCAAGGCTGGGTTGGCCATCTCTTGGCGTGACGAAGGTAGAACTCGTGTGGATGACTCGGCTACAGTCTTACCCTACTCAGCAGCAGAGCGTTTGTGTGCCATTGCTGTCGATCGAAGTTCTCAAAGATCGAAAAAAATAAGAAGAAGAAAGGATTTTTTTTCGAGTTATCCTAAATGATGTGAAAAATGAAAGACTCAAAGTGTATGGCTATTTATAGCCCAAACAGTTACGCAATCCATGCTGAAGAATCGGGCTCGAGTTGACTGGTGCAACTCAGGCAGTAGATTGGTGCAATAAAAAAAAACTAGCATAATTCATAGTATTTTAAAACTTTAAAGTATTTTTCAAGTTTTGAAAACTTTGAAAGGGGTCTTATAGAGGCTAAAAATTAAGATACGCCACCCATTAAAGTGTTCGATCATCAGATGGCGCTAAAAAATTACATTGTGCCAAAACAGTCAAGTTGCACAGCATCAGCCTACGCCAACGTTATGTTGCACTGGAGTCAGGTTGTACGAGCAACACGTGGCGCACTTCCTCGAGAAGCTGTAACGGTATCATCATTTCCTGACAACTGACAGCACAGAAATTAAGGAAAATCCATTTGAATCCAGCGCCACTACCAAAATAAGTCAAATTAGCGACGCAATTAGCGATGCTTCGCTAAGACGTCGCTAATATTTTTGATATTGGCAACATACTTTTTATATGTCACAAAATGTCACTGATTGTAAAAAGTAGCGACGTTGAGCAACGTTTAGTGGCTACAATTAATTTGTTGCAAAGTGACGTCGATGAGAAGTCGCTAAACGTCGCTATATTTTGTAATCAGCGACGTATATTTATTGGGTCGCCATTTTTTTATTTTGGCGACGTTTAACGACGTCATTTAATGACGTCGCTAACTGTTTAATATACACGGGACCAGCCCCATCCCAAATCCAAAAATTTTACCCTAATTTTTTTCCCTCCCTCAACCGTCGCTCCCCCCTCGACTGCTCCTCCCCCTCGACCGTCGCTCCCCCCTCGAGGCCACCGTCTCTCACCCTCGCCACCGCGAGCTCGTCCTCCTCCGCGAGCTCCTCCTCCTCCTCCGGGATCCTCTGAAGAACAAATAGGCAACTCTAGAGGGGGGTGAATAGAATTTATGACAATAATGTCCAATTAAAAATTAAACTCTTTCACCGAAAGTAAATAATCAGAGTAAATTCCAAAATAATAAAGAGCGAGAAAGCATATACAAATACAGCCGATTTTAACCTGGTTTTCCTCGTAGAGGACTAATCCAGGCCTGAGAACTGTAGCTCAGGATTAAATCTACTATTTGTGAAATAGTAGTTACATCCCGTGCCTTTTCTTCAGAAG
Organism: Iris pallida; assembly: GCA_029216955.1. NCBI lineage: Eukaryota > Viridiplantae > Streptophyta > Magnoliopsida > Asparagales > Iridaceae > Iris > Iris pallida. The sequence goes on along the minus strand of JANAVB010006396.1, from coordinate 8,038,953 downwards.
AGCACGTCAACTTCTTACAGAGATCGCAGTGGCGATGCTTGAAATTTTCCAAGCGACTTCTTGAACTCTTGCACAAACTCCTAACTGAAAAGTATTGAGCACTTTGAGGCTTAGGGAGCTTGTGGCTAGTAGATGAGAAGGGTATGGCTTGTATAACGCTTTAGAGAGAAGAGAAGAGAAGATTGGATGTTTGAAAATGAGAGAATTCAAGGCATATTTATAGGATTCTAGGTAGGCAGAATTCTGCCAAAATTTTGGGTCAAATTTAAAATTTTGGCCGTTGTACAACTAGTATCCAGCCAACCCTCAAAATTAGGGTCCTAGATTTTAGGGGACAGAATTCGGCCCGAACTCTGTGTAGAGGCAGAGTTCGGCCCGAACTTTGTCTCCATGAGACAAAACTAGTCCAGAGGGCTAATGTGCTACTTTGATTTTTGTAGAGCTTTTGGTTTGTGGTATAGGTATAGGTTAAGTCCCAAATTGCTCAGTATGACTCAGTTTACATATATCTAGACTCAAGAAAAGTGTAAAATACAGACTCAAAACTTTGAGCATTGCAGGTACGAGCCGTCGTCCGTCTTGTACTGAGTTCAGTCTTTATGTGTCATATTGAAATATTACAAGTATCATATCGTCAATTGTATCAATATTTGGTTGACTGTGATTTTGTGTCAACAATCTCCCCCATATTGATAATTGACAAAATAATATTTGTATATTCAATGTTCATACCTGGACACATTAAAGAGCAGTAGCGTAGCTCCCCCGTAATTAGTGCAGAGCTAGCAATAGCTCCCCCATAAACATTGCTCTGTTCCTGTTGTCCTGATAAATATATTCTTTCCCAAAGCACAGATACACAATTCTAGAAAATATGATATGATGATATGAATATGAATATAGCAAAATATTTCTCCCCCTTTTGGCATTTATCAAGCAACCAGAAATAATAACTGGCAAGCACACCAAAAAAATAACAATAACAAACTGCATAAACTAGTAAACAGCATAAAAATGTCTCAAGAGTCACAGATAGAGAATTCTAATACAACCAAAGTGCAGAAAAACAACTACATCAACTAAAAATCCAAAGTGTATAAAATAAACTAAGATCCTCAGCAGCAGCAACAAGTAGTAATCCACATCCATCACAGAGCTCGTGAAGGCCCAACATCGTCAGAAGGATCAGTGAAGGAACGACGAGGGTCCACGAAAGCTGCATCCAGATCCAAGTAGCGGATAACCCAAGGGTCATCGATACGGTATCCATCGCAAGCAGGGTCCCGCTCCATAGGAATGTGCATAGAAGGATGCCGGGACATAGAGTACCGAATGTCGTGCAGTGAGTTGCTGATGGCACTCATTTGCAGGTTGGTACGGTAGTCAAGCTGAGTCCAGCGATCATCCTTTAAAGTGAATCGATCGCGAAGCATAGTCTGTAGTGACTCAAGAGTAGTAGGAGGAGGCACATCCTGTCCAAGAGCAGGTGCGTCAGGCTGACTGTCGGAGTGCTCAGACGCAGCAAGTGAGCCAACCACAGCCTGAAGCTGCCATGCCTTAGCTAGAAAGGCAGGGGCAGGTAGGAACTGGCACTCATCAAGTGGGACACGAAAGGCACGAAAGACCATAAGAAGATAAAGAGTATAAACCAAGGATCTTGGCTTCTTCCTAGCATTAATTATCCAGTCCATCATGGTACGTGGAAGATTAAAAGGAACATGAAAATGTAGGTGATACAAAGCAGAGATTTCAAAGTATGTAATCTCATCAGTTGATCCCGCTTTGGGCAGAATCGTGTTAAAGACAAAGCGATGAAGTTCATAGAAGTAAGGATTAAGAAACTTGGCGAGAAGCTTGCGTGGACGTGTGTTAGGGGTACACAAGTCATCCTTAAAGTTTTCTAGGGATGACCCACAGGGAATTGAAACATGCGAGCTTCAACAAGTTTCTTCCATGAGTTTGGCTCCGAAATTTTAAGGTATTCGGCCAAGTCAAAATCATCAAAAAAATATCAATGCCAGCAACACGTGAATATAGATGTGTATCATCATGAGTAAGATTGCAATAAAACATTTGGATGGTATTGAGATAAATGACGAAATTACTAGTGACAAGTTCATCAAGACATAGATCATGAAATAATGGATCATATTGTGAAAAGATGGTAAAATTTATAGGATTACCCGCGTACACGGGACATGATCGAAAATCACTAAACCACTCATTTGAAGCATCTAGTGATACAAATATTTGGTCATCGTACGTGTTGGGGTCGAGTTGACGAGGTAGATTGAACAACGGATGAATGGGTTGTTGGCTAGGTTGTTCAACGGGCTGTTCAACACGAAGAGGAGGATTCGAAGAGGATGCACCCTCGGTTCGAAGCCTCTTTCCTCTATTGAACAACTTGGGAGCCATGAATAATAAAGAAAATTGAGAAAATTGAGATGGAAAGAAGTGTGAAAATGTACCTCAATTGGTTGATGAAAGATGGAAGAGAATGGTGCAAGAATCCTTCTCCTTGAGTTTTGAGAAGAAAGATGCACTATGATGGAAGAACTAGGGTTAGGGTTTGAAGAGGAGGTGTTTTGAGAAGTTTGGAAGGTGGCAATGGAGGAGAGAGAGGGAGAACCCGGTTATAGTTGTAAGGGTTCGAATGGTCGGAGCAATTTTGGACCATTGGATCAAAATTTGATCAGCGGCTGAGCCCGCTTCCAGTTCTGGAAGGACCAGACCGAATTTGGCTCGAACTCTGGGTTAGGCAGAGTTCGGCCCGAATTATTGGTTCTGTGGCCAGAATAGAAATCAGGCTAAACAATGAAGTTGAAAAATGAGTGAGACTAAAAATAATGGATGGATGCATATACAAAATTTAGAAGTCCAAAGAAAATAGCAACAAGTGAAAGCTGAATCAAAATGAAGTTTGAAAATTTGAATTTAGCATGTGATAAAAAAAAGTACACCATGTAATAAACAAGGAATTATGCCACGATTCAATATTTTGAAGCTGCCATGGGGTAGCTGCAGGGGTCGGATCCCAGCTAGCGGTAGTCCTGAGGACTAGTGCACCGTGTCGCTTAGGCTTTTACGCCTTGTTGTCAGAAGGACCCTTTCGGCTTGTACCCATAACAATTTCATCATAAAGAATCAAGACATAATCGATATTTACGCAGGTTACTTTAATGAATAACAGCTTTATCCAAAATTTCTAGTTCACGACAAAGAAAGTTGAAACGCTCTTCGGATAGTGGTTTTATAAAGAAATCTGCTAGCTGATGATCTGTGTCGATAAATTCTAAGTTAATAGTTCCATTTTGCTGGTGATCACGCAAAAAGTGGTAACGTATTTCAATGTGTTTCGTGCGTGAGTGACATATAGGGTTCTTAGTGAGATTGATGGCACTAGTGTTGTCACAGAATATAGGAATGTGCATATAAGAAATGTTGTAGTCTTCAAGGGTTTGCTTCATCTACAGAATTTATGCACAACAACGACCAGCTGTAATATATTCAGCTTCTGTTGTGGATAGTGCGACAGAATTCTGCTTCTTGCTAAACCAAGAGACTAGAGCCTTGCCTAATAAATGACACGTACAGCTTGTACTTTTATGGTCGACTTTGCATCCCGCAAAATCAGCATCCGAATAACCAATAAGGTCAAAGGATGTAGATTTGGGATACCATAAGCCCACTGTAATAGTACCCTTAAGGTATCGAAAGATACGCTTAACAGCGGACATGTGTGATTCCTTAGGACTAACTTGATAGCGAGCACACAAGCAAACACTAAACATGATATCGAGACGAATAGCAGTTAAGTAAAGTAAACTACCAATTATACCTCGATACTTACGTTGGTCAACAGGTTTGCCGCTTTCATCAGGTTCCAGCTTGGTCGAAGTAGACATAGGGGTGCTGATTGGTTTGACGTTGTCAAGATCAAATTTCTTCAGCATATCCTTTGTATATTTAGACTGGTTGATGAAAGTTCCTTACGAAGTTTGTTTGACTTACAATCTAAGCAAGTAGGTGAGCTCCCCTATCATTTTCATCTCAAATTCGTTCTGCATACACTTAGCAAAATCTTGGCAAAGATTTTTATTTGTAGAACCAAATATGATATCATCTACATAGATTTGTACTAAGAGAATAGTGTTTTAAAAAACTTTTGATAAACAGTGTAGTATCAATTTTCCCTTTTGAAAAACCTTTTTCAAGCAAGAAATTGCTTAGGCGTTCATACCAAGCTCGAGGGGCTTGTTTGAGGCCATATAGCGCTTTCTTGAGTTTGAAAACATGGTCGAGAAATCTGTGATTTTCAAAACCAGGGGTTGTTTTACAAAAACTTCCTCCTTAATAAATCCATTCAAGAAAGCACTTTTCATATCCATTTGAAATAGTTTAAAGTTTTGAAAGTTAGCAAATGCACAAAGCATCTGAATGGATTCAAGTTTTACAACAGGAGCATACGTCTCATCGTAGTCGATACCTTCCTCTTGGTTGTATCCTTGAGCTACTAGACGAGCTTTGTTGCGTGTAACTGAACCATCTTCATTTACTTTGTTGCGAAAAACCTATTTTGTGCCAATAATCGAGTGATTAGCTGGCCTAGGAACGAGTTCCCAAACTTGGCTCCTCTCGAATTGGTTGAGTTCTTCTTGCATGGCAGAAATCCAAAACTCATCATTAAAAGCTTCTAAAACATTTTTAGGCTCAATTTATGAAATGAAGGCAGTGCTAGCAATGGAGTCTCTTAATGATGATCGAGTACTTACTCCGCGTGAAACCTCACCTATTACCAAGTTTTCTGGATGTGACGGCTTGAAAGAGAATTTCTTTGGCAAGCCCTCCAGAGAATTGGTTTCAGTGGTGGTATTCATCGGAGTAGAAGTTGATGGCTCAACATCATCGTTAAAAGTAGCTGCTGCACTATTATCCTCATCAAAAGTCATATTGGTAGACTCCTCCATAATTAATGAGCGTTTGTTGAACACTCTATATCCCTTGCTCTTGGCAGCATAGCCAAGGAAAATACCATCGTCAGCTTTGGCATCAAATTTGCCTAAGTTATCTTTGGTGTTAAAGATAAAACATCGACAACCAAAAACTCTAAAATATGAAACGTTTGGAGTTCTTCCAAACCAACGCTCATAGGGTGTTTTCTTCGTAATAGGACGAATGAGTACCCTATTTAAAATATGGCACGCTGTGCTGACAACTTCAGCCCAAAAATATTTCGGAAGTGAAAACTTATTCAACATGACTCTAGCCATATCGCCAAGAGTCCTATTCTTCCGCTCCACAACACCATTTTGTTGAGGAGTTCTTGGACAAAAAAACTCATGATCAAAACCATTTGAATCACAAAACTTTTCAAAATCAGTATTTTCGAATTCGCCTCCAATATCTCTTCGGATTCGAGTAATCATGTAGCCTTTCTTGTTTTGAACCTTCTTAACAAAAATTTTGAAAATAGAAATAGCATCACTTTTGCTTGAAAGAAAGAAAACTCAAGTGAATCTAGAAAATTCATCTACTAAAACAAAAGCGTAGAGTTTTCCACCAAGACTGGCTACTCTACTAGGACCAAATAAATCCATATGAAGTAATTACAAGGGTCTAGTAGTACTTACAGTATTTATGGAATGGAATAAAGACTTAGTTGCCTTATTCAACTCACATTCGGCACATGCCGTATCCTTTTTGAAAGTGATGTCGGGCAAGCCTCTAACTAGCTTCTTAGTCGATAGCCTGGATATAATATCCATGTTGGCATGACAAGACGCTGGTGCCACAGTAATTTCTCATCCTTGTGAGCATAGAGGCATCTTTCTGCACTGTTAGTATCTTTATATAAATAGAAAATATAAATGTTGTCCTCTCTTATCCCTTCAAAAGCGATGTCTCCTGTTGACCTATCATAAATATAGCATTTATTTTGTCCAAAGTTAATATCATATCCATGATCAACAAGATGACTTATGCTGAGCAGGTTATGCTTTAAATCGGTCACTAGGCAGACATCCTTTATTACAGGAGAAGGAGGTGACCAATAGTACCATTATCTATGATATACCCTTTTAGGTTGATACCGAAGGATATATATCCTTCTCTCTTTATCGATAGTGATGCGAAAAGATTTGCGTCTTCCGTCATATGTCGTGAGCATCCACTATCGAGAATCCACTTACACTTAGTTAAGGAGGGAAGGTCCACCTACATCAAGAGTTGATGTAACCTTTGGTACCCAAGTTCTTGAGGGTCCTGAAAAGTTAGTTTTTGGCAACCATGCATATATATTTATGTCTACTAATCTCCTAACTCTACATTGTGGTAAAATGTGTCCATGCAATCCACAATAGGTACAAGTAGCATTCATATTTATATTAGGAGCATGTTGATGATGTCTATGTGTAGCATGATAAGAGTGGTGTGGAGCATCACGATAATGACTATATGTATCAGCAGGTTGAAGATTATATCTATATGCAGTATGGTGGCGATTTTGTTTATGTGCAACATAGTGATAATTATATCTATGTTAGCATGGTGATTATGTGTCACATTAGAATGATAGCTATGAGAATAATTTCTAGGTGTATATGGTTTATGTGCTGTATGGAAGTGAGTGTACATGTAAGCATATTTGCGTGCTGCAGGTGGATGATGTGTTTGTCTATTTTGAGCAGTGTTGTGCTTTGTGTGTGTCTCATGTGATTGGATTTGAGGTTGAGCAACCTGTTTTCCCAATCTAGTCCCTAATTTCTTAGAGGTAGCTTGCAGTTCACTAATCTTACCATTTAAACCATAAATCTTAGTAATAGAGATCTTGTGTCTATTCTTTTCTTCAGCAAGCTCAGTGTTGAGCGTTGTGATCTCTCGTGTTTGCTTTTCAATACGTGCTTCGACATCATGTAGGCTTAATTTAAGCTTAGACACCTCATTTGTAACTTCCGTGGGTGAAGTGTCTCTAATATTATCAAGCAAAGAAGAGAGTCTTTGAATTTTGACTTCATAACTTTTCACCTTCTCCTTGGCATGTTTATATTTACTAATGACTTTCTTGTGGCCATTAAGTAAATCATTGAATGTATCGCCAAACTCATCAAAAGTGAAATCATTGAGAGTTTTGTTAGTTACCTTGTCGGATGTTGCCATTAGGCATATATTGGCAGTGTCTTGAGGAGAGTCATTTTCTTCCTCGGAGTCACTAGCTTCGCTTTTATGCCAAATGCTTGTGTTGGCATATTTCCTTGAGGAAGCCTTCTTGTATGGTTTTTTATATCGGTTGCTCTTCTTTGTGAATGGACAGTCTTTTCGGACGTGTCCAGTCTTCTTGCAGCCGTAGCATGTTGGCTCTTCTTCGTCATCTTTTTGTGATTCCTTCTTTCTTCGATTGAAACGAAGGAATTTCTTGAAGTTGCAAACAAGGAGAGCTTGATCATCACCTTCCGAGTTGTCGTCATCCGTCTCTTCAGGATCAGCCCTACGACTGTAAGCTTTAAGGGCAATCTCCTTTGCCTTAGGAGCAGGCTCTTCGAAGACTTTGAGGTCAAGCTCAGGAGTCATCAGCTTTCCCATCAAAGTCTCCATGGACATAGTCATGAGATCATTTCCTTCTATGATGGTTGTCACCTTAGGGTTCCAAATCTTTGGTAGCCCCTAAGTAGCTTGCGGATCTTCTCATAATTTGTATATTGTTTGCCGAGAGAAGACAAGGGGTTAATGATGTCGAGGAATCTTGTAAATATTTGTGTGATCGTCTCATTTGGCTTCATCTTGAAAGCCTCATATTCTTGAGTGAGACGACTTATTTTTGACTCCTTGACTTGGGTGGTTCCTTCATGCGTCACTTCTAGAAGTCTCCATACTTCGTGAGAGGTGGTGCATGTTGAGACCTTATTAAACTCATTCCTGTCTATTGTATAAAATAAAGCATTAATAGCTCTCACGTCTAGACTTGCCTATTTTTTCTCCTCGTCAGAATATTTGTCGTGGGGTTTCTCAACGAGATCACCATTGACAACTATCCTGGCGGGCTTTTTGTAACCATCGGTAACAATGGTCCACAGGTCGAAGTCTAGCGACTTGAGATAAAAACTCATCCTTGTTTTCCAATAGGTTTAGTTTGTTCCATCAAATAGGGGAGGCCTATGAGTGGAGTGTCCTTCACCGTGATTGGAAATCATGGATTGTGTGGTTGCCATGGATCAACTCTAGGATGTTAGTCCCTGTTAAGAGAACAGAGCTCTGATACCAATTGAAGAACAAATAGGCAACTCTAGAGGGGGTGAATAGAGTTTATGACAATAATATCCGATTAAAAATTAAACTCTTTTACTGACAGTAAATAATCAGAGTAAATGCGAAAATAATAAAGAGCAAGAAAGCATACGCAAACACAGCCGATTTTAACCTGGTTTCCCTCGTGGAGGACTAGTTCAGGCCTGAGAACTCTAGCTCAGGATTAAATCTACTATTTGTGAAATAGTAGTTACACCCCGTGCCTTTTCTTCAGAAGAGCACGTCAACTTCTTACAGAGATCGTAGTGGCGATGCTTGAAATTTTCCAAGCGACTTCTTGAACTCTTGCACAAACTCCTAACTGAAAAGTACTGAGCACTTTGAGGCTTAGGGAGTTTGTCGCTAGTTGATGAGAAGGGTATGGCTTGTATAAGGCTTTAGAGAGAAGAGAAGAGAAGAGAAGATTGGATGATTAAAAATAATAGAATTCAAGGCCTATTTATAGGATTCTAGGTAGGCAGAATTCGGCCAGAATTCTGGGTCAAATTTAAATTTTTGGCCGTTGGACAACTAGCATCCAGCCAACCATAAAAATTAGGATCCTAGATTTTAGGGGACATAATTCGGCCCGAACTCTGTGTGGAGGCAGAGTTCGGCCCGAACTCTGTCTCTATGAGACAGAACTAGTCCAGAGGGCTAATGGGCTACTTTAATTTTTGTGGAGCATTTGGTTTGTGGTATAGGTATAGGTTAAGTCCCAAATTGCTCAGTATGACTCAGTTTACATATATCTAGACTCAAGAAAAGTGTAAAATATAGACTCAAAACTTTGAGCATTGCAGGTACGAGCCTTCGTCCGTCTTGTACTGAGTTCAGTCTTCATGTGTCGTATTGAAATATTACAAGTATCATATCGCCAATTGTATCAATATTTGGTTGACTATGATTTTATGTCAACATCCTCCTCTATCGCGAGCTCCTCCTACTCTCTGGGCTCCTCCTCTACTGACCCCCCCTCCGCGAGCTCCTCTTCAACCACCTACGCCGACCTCCTCCTTCTCTCGACAAACCCCAAGATCTGGTAAACCCTAACCTATATTCTATCTGAGTTTAGATATGACACAGACATGAATATGATACGATATAATATATTATATTCGTACACTGACACGATACACTGAGCCACCACTAGGGATAATAAGATATGATTAGGGACTGATTGGGTTCAGTTCCAAAACTGATTAGGGATCAGTCTTCAACTGATCTAGTATCAGCCTTCGACTGATTTGAATGTCAGTCTCCAACTGGCATTTGAAGTAGTCATTAGGACTGATTGTTTAAGATAGACGTACAGGAAATTGGGGGAGTAGTGATACTATTGTATCCTATGAGCAGATGCAAGGGGCTATGGGGACTAAACCTGTGAGGAAGTGACAAGGGCCACTTGGTAGTGTCAGGGGTATCCTCTTAGTGCAGAACACTTTTGCTCTGTTGTACAGGGAGTGCTCGAGTGTAGGCATCAGTTGGAGGATGTGAGAGGTTCAGAAATTAAGGGGAGGGTCTTTGTATCAGTCAAATTGAAACTGATATGAGGAAGAGAATCAAGTTTGGAGAGTAATAATTAGGCAGGGGTCTTAGGTCCCTACAGGTAATGGCCTTTGCTTGGCCTCTATGTGCATTAGGTAGGGGTTTTCTTCCCTAGGACAGCAGTCCAACCTGAGGTGGTAAACAGCAGTGAGGATAGGGGCTTATCTCTGTAGTGAAGGGTATACCCTATATTGTGTACCTATATATATATACATAGGTATAGTGGTATCTTCACTTAGGTACTATATGAACTTAGTAAGGGTTAAGTTAAGCTTTGGTATTCCATCCTGAACTGCCCCATCCTGAACTGCCTAATAATGCCAGAAATGCTGATATTAAGTCATTCAAATTCAACACACCGAAACTTAAGCACATGTCACCGATCCATCCTCCCAACACACATACACATACACACATAAAAAATACGACACCGACACACTCACTGACACGACACTGACGTACTGAAACGAGATGATGGTTCCTTTAGTTAGCTTGCTTATGTTACAATTATATTCTCTGTGAATATCGATCTTACCGGATGGCACCCATGACCCAAGCAGTGGCACGTAATTTGAGGAAAACACAGATTGCTGAGGTGGCTCCTCCTACTGTTAAGGAGAAAGTGGCACCGGTAGCTAGTGAGACCGGGAGTTCCATTCATCTAGCACCTGTAGTGGAATGGCGCTTTCCCGCCGTCGATCCCACTTATCAGAAGATGTTGCGTGATAGTATCATTGAGCGTATGCGTGAGCTGCGTGGTCGTCATTAGTGTAGTTTTATGGATATATTTTGTGTTGGACTATTAGTACTTATTACCAGCTGTACTTGTTTTATGGAGATGAGTTTATGGACTTAATTATGGACTTATTACCAGCAGTACTTATTTTATGGAGATTAATTATGGACTTATTACCACTTATTTTATGGAGATTAATTAGGCTAATTCTTCTGTGTGGTCAATTCTGATACACTATGGTTATATGGTCATGTCATGCATGTGATACAATATATTACCACTTGTTGTATCATGATTACCTGGGATTCTATTTCAATGTTTAGGATATGTTATGATTAATGCGCCTATTACTTTTACAAGTGTTTCAACGAGTGCATGTATCTATCTTACATAATTATACTCAAATGGATATGGATCTGAATTACTATCTGCAGAATCGTTCTTGGATATACAACCGTCATCCTGATGACATGTGCGGTATACGGGATGAATTCATAGAGGGTGTACAGCAGTTCCTGCAGTTTGCCAAGGCGTTCCCTTAGTACATGGACGGTACCAAAATTAAGTGTCCATGTGTGAGATGTCACAACTTAAAATATCATCCCGAAGTGGAAGTCACATATCACTTATACTCGTAGGGTTTCACGCCGAATTACTGTCAGTGGAACGCGTACAGAGAACTTGTGTCTTTAGCATCGAAGTATGAGCCTTATGTGGATGTCCACAACTACGCTGCTTATGACGATGGTTTGGTGAACATAGTTTTTGATGCGACGGGGCCTAGTTTCGATCCGGATAATAATGATGCATATGAGGATGCCCCGAACGCCGATGCTGCAAAGATCATGGAGTTGCTGGAGAATGCAAGGACTCCATTATATCCTGGTTGTGAGGATCATTCACCATTGGAGGTGGTTACAAGATTGTTGAGCATCAAGTCCAATTTTAATATGTCGCAAGATTGCTACAACCGAGTTATGAAGTTGATTATAGAAATATTGCCTGAGGGTGCTAAGTTGCCTAAAGACTTTTACCGGTCTAAGAGGATGGTGAGATCACTCTGGATGGGATACGAGAAAATCGATGCATGTCGCAACGGGTGCATGTTGTACTACAAAGGCGACAAGGATGAAGATGCTTACAAATTTTGTGGTGCTGATCGCAACAAAGGCAGTGGTAGAGGAAAGTCTGTCGGTGAAAGGAAGCCTACCGATTCGATGCACTACTTGTCGTTGTTGCAGCGGTTGTTTATGGTGAAGGAAATTGTAGAAAACATGAGTTGGCATAAGCGAGAACAGACCGAAGGAGTGTTGGATCACCCATCTGATGGAGAAGCATGGAAGCACTTTGATCGAGAGTATCCAGATTTTGCTTCTGATCCGCGTAACGATGGCTTGACGTATTTTAAACCTTATGTTGCTAAGACTATTTCAAACCTTATGTGGACAAACGTGAGTTACAAACTTCTGTTCGACGTATTTCAAACCTTATGTTGCTACGAATAGAACGAGGGCTCCGAGAAACGGCGACGGATATCAAAAATCTAATGATGGAATACTGAAAGTATTCAATACGTCCGAAAAGCCTTCGGGGAAAATGAAGAAGAGATATTTGAATGACGAAGAGCTAAGGGCTTCTCAGTTGTATATATTATTCAATTACGACGAGGATGAAGTGGAGAAGCTAGAAGGGTAAGTAATTAATGATGAGTTTACGTCATCTCAATGTAATAGTAGAAGCTAATATTATTGTACTAATCGACGGTTGCTTCGTTGTTTTTCAGCACATATAATGATGAGTTGAGGTCGGTTAGACCCTACCTAACAGACGAAGAATTAGAACAAGAAATGAGACATCATTTTTTTTTTAGTTGAGCGAATATGTAAGCAACTCGGTAGAAGATGTAGAATTATCCGAAGAGGAAGGCGAAGACGACGAAGGCGACGATGAAACTGAAGATGAGGAGGAGGAGGAAGAGGAAGATGAGGTCAAGGAAGACGAACAAGATGAATATTCTGAAGATGATTGAGAGAGATGTACTTTCATTTTTTAGATGTTTCTTTTAGAATGTACTATCTGGACTTAGATGTTAATTGTATAATATTCTATCTGAACTTAGATGTTTCTTGTAGAATATACTATCTGGACTTAGATGTTTCTTGTAAAATGTATCATCATATGTTGTCTTGGTTATTATCTTGTCTTTGTTGTACTTTCATATTTCTAAGGTATTATTATTTGTTGTATCTCATCATATGTTGTTATCAGGTATGACAGGTCGTCGCGGATCGTTTCGTATGTCCCGACATGGGGCACGGGGTATTGGTACTGGCAGACGACAGGGTACTCCTTCGGTACCTCCTACTGGTACCGGCTCTGGATCCTCGTCGCCCAGTACTCCTGTGTATCGGACAGTACCTCTGCTTGCCCCGACGCTACGTGGCATATCTCCTGGGATGAGTAGTTCTAGGCCTGAGACTGCTCCGTCGTCTAGCGTTCCTCCTGCTGATACGATGATTGAGACAGATGAGCAGATGGAGGAGACTGAGACGACGACCGATCAGTATCAGGCAGATGATGCATGCGTACCTCCGGATGAGACGAGGACGGAGATCTGGGTTGATGGTACAAAGTAAGTATTTTGGTTTATCATTTTTTTCCTGTGTTTATCATAAATTAACTTTTCTCATGAATATATTATGTCTGTATAGATATCGTCCCCCGTCGGTACAGAGACGCCTAGGCCACTTCTTGAGGACTAATTATGGTGGTCCTTGGATAAACTACTCTGATCTTCCGGACGAGAGGAAGGTCTACTGGTTTGTGCGCTTCAAGGTTAAAATATATTTGCTTTTAACATGAATCATATAATTTTTGTGTATTATATATAACTGATAAATATTTGGTTTGCACTTTTCTAGGATATGTTTTTCTATCCTCTGCATCGGGCCGAGATGATCGAGGGGATGTTTTCTGCCATGGCTGCTAAGCTGATCCGTGACACTATTAATGATCAGAAGACTCGTGATCGTACCGAAAAGTCGATCCAAGGTTGGATTACCCCTGAGAAGTGGACTGCGATGAAGGCTCGATTCGATGAGCTAAGGTACAAGGAAAAGTCTGAGAAGGCCAAGGCGGCTAGGAAGCAGGGGTCAAAGTGGTACGGTGGGTCGATTCCGATGATGGAACATTTTCGTCATTTAGTATGTCTTTTTATTTTAGAAATATTTTTTTAATGCAGGTCCGATAAATTAGTAAAAGATGATATATTTAATTACAGGTAAGGAGGGGTGATGACGCCAATATGGTGACTGCCTTCCTGGCCACACATCGGAAGGGCGGGAAGCTTATTGACGAGAGGGCGGAGCAGGCCTATGTAAGTATTACAATTCTATTTATTAATTTTAATACTTCGTATCAGTTTTGATATAACTTAGTAAATATGCATACAAATATATATTCATGTAGTTAGTAATAATAAGTACATTAGACATTAGAAGTTATAGAGTATTCATGCTTTCTAGGTCGAGTTTCAACGGCTTAAGGAGCAGGCTGCTAGTGCACATGCTGCAGGAGAGGCCGGTACTTCCTCGTAGCCTGCTCCAGCTTCGTCGGAGGATGAGCTGTGGGTGACTGCCGCTGGTGGTCTCCACAGGGGTACGTACTACGGTACGGGATCCTATGACACCTTAGTTGCGACACGGTCCTCTAGGGCCTCCCATGCTAGTGTGCATGGCCCACAGCCCTCCCAGGAGTCTGCCCGAGTCCAGCAGATGGTGGAGTCTGTCCGTGACGAGCTGCTACGAAGGATCCAGGAGCAGCACCAGACGGACGATGCTGCGCTCATAGCACGATTGGATACACTCGACGGCAACATTATGGAGCTCAGGAATATGACTGAGAGAACAGAGCGGGGCATCACTGATCTTAGAGCATCGACAGAGCGCAGCTTGACGGATCTGCAAGCATCATAGCTGTCCATGGGCGAGACGCTCACGTTGATGCAGTATTCGATGGTTGATAGCAATACGAGGCTGTTATCTACCATGTATTCCTACCACGAGCGACTAGCAGTATTGTAGCGTTATTATCCTCCGGGTGCGCCTTCATCGTCGTCGACTCTGCCGGCGTCACTACCTCCGACTCCACCGACGTCACTACCTTCTTCATCGGTGAAGATTTCACGGAAGGAGTACGAGATGTTCCTATCCTTGAGGCTTGGCGGTGCCCCTCCTCCTCCAGATCCGTAGTAGTCCGAGTTAGGACTGTTTTACGAGATTGTAGTGTTTTTTAGTGTTTGTTTATGTTGTTTCAGTATTGGTTGTGGATTATTTGTTTGTGTTGACTTTCATTATTGGTTGTGGATTCATGTGGATATTGGTGGTATACTTTGGATATTCGTTTACGGACTTTGGATATTTTACTCTTGTAGACTTTTACTCTTGTTTGCGTTGATACATATGTATATTGTGATGTACCGGTGTTGAATGTTCCACTGAAGGGGTCGACGAACCCAGGAAGAAACTGTGCTTTTGGTTTTTTGTTATTTATTGAACTGCAGGTAGAAAGTGTGATTCTATGGACGTTCTGTAATTTTTTTTGTAATTTAGCGACGTTTACCGACATTTAGCAACGCAGCTAAACGTCGCTAAATAACCAGGTATAGCGACGTCTATCGACGTTTAGCGTCCCAGTTTCCCTCGTCTACAGAGTCGGTGAATGTCGGTAACAACTAGCATACGTAGCTAAATTTACCGACGTTGACCGACGTCTGAGACGTCACCATTTTTTCGACGTGGCGTCGGTGAACGTCGGTCAATTACCGACGTTTATTGACGTCGGTAAGCGTCTGTAATGGCGACGATTACCGACATTTTGTGTGTCAGCAACATGGCTTTCCGCGACCACAGGAAAACGTCACTAAAAATGTCAGAAAATACGATTAGCGACATTTTTGGTCATATTAGCGACGTGTTCTGGCATCGCTAATATGACTTATTCTGGTAGTGCGTGCAACGTGGAGTTCGAAAAGATTTTGTCAGCATATAAATAGAGCTGACAACAGGTTCGTGCAAGTCACTGTATGGCACGAGGATTAATCAGTACAGCATAGAAGACCTAGTCAAAGGTGCCAGTCGTTGAGTTGTGCCTATATGCAGCCTGACAAATTGGCACCATTTGATCAACTCTTATTTTAAAACAGGGTGACGTAGCACACAAACCATCAACTTCGTAGAGCGTACCCACTACACTACCCACGACCACGCGCATCTCAATCAAACGATGCCACACGTCTACAACAGTTGGTGCAAACCGCTCGTACAGTTGTTACGTTGTGCCCATGTGCAACCTGATGAAGCACACGCAAGGTGATCAAATGGTGTTCAGGACAGAGTGACGTGGCACGCAAGCTACTAACTTCACAAAACGTGCCCACTATACTGTCCACGACCACGCGCATCTCAATCAAATGATGCCACACATCCACAGCAGTTAGTACAACCGTTTGTGCAAGTAAATAGGAGGCGCACAACCTGAAGCGGGCGAAACCCAAAATAAATGCTAAACAGTTATTTCAAGAACTCTATAAATAGAATTTCAAATCAATCTCATAGCATCAAGTGTGATCATAATCTCCTCCTAAAGTGTTGTTGCATCCTCCAGAGGCTCGTGTCTTCGATATCACATCGTCCAAGGGATAAAGTGATCGTCTTGTGATCAGATTTCTATAGTTGTACTTCTCCAGAAATCAATTGTACTCCTGTACTCTTTTCTTAGTTTATAATAAAACTTTTGTTCTTTGCAAACAGTCATGTCCCATACCATCCGTCGAGGGTAACTGGAGAATTCATATCGAAAGAAGGACATGTGTCTCGACATCTCAGTGAGATACATAATTCTGTCCCCACATTGATAAATCATTTCTTTTTTCTTGGCCTTTGGCTGAGATATCTTCTTGATTGCATCTCCAAATAAGAAGGTCAGATTCTTATGAACCATATTATCTACACTCTTCAAAGGTTCACCGTTCATCAGACATAATAAAGTGTTACTTTCTTGAGCAGTGAGTATGGCCTTTCTGGATTCAGGAGCATTGTATTGCGGATACGAGACATGTGATAAGTCTTCTTCATATTCTGGTACATTGAAAGCTGAAGCAAATTTTTCGGCATCAGGGTCTTCATTAAGATCAACTACAAAAAGAAGAAGAATAACAAACACAAGTTAGCCTCAAAAAGATCCTGATTCTACGAAGCAGAATACACAAAATCACAGGTTGAGCGACATATGTGTTGCGCGACACCTGTGTTGTACGACATCTGTGTTATACGATATATGTGTTGCACGACACCCGTGTTGTGCGACATCTGTGTTATGTGACGTCTGCATTGTATGACACCTGTGTTGTACAACACTTGCATTGTGCAACATCTGTGTTGCGCGTGGCCTCAAGTTGCGCCAATTTGACATATGCAATCACACAAAATCAGGAGGCACAAGTTTGAAACTCGCGCAATATAGTTCGTAAAAATGAACAGTGTATGGACAGCAACCAAACCCTAAAAGGGAAAGGCGCAAGTTATGAAGCGCGCCTACACTCTAAAAAAAAGGAAGGCGCACATTATGAAATGATGCAAATTATATCCAAAACTCTAAAAACAGTTGATCGATTCTGTCGATGACCGGTTCGTTCTCGAAGAGTCACCTTCCAGTGTTGGGTTGGTTGTCTCAATTCTTAAAGAGGGCAGTACATATTGAGGCACTCTCTTCGATGATGCATGCGACGAAGGCCCATCAATGGCCATTCCCTTGTCAGCAGCGGTTCTCTTTGGCGCCATTAGAGGGTTGGAGAAGCTCAGGAAGAAGAAGGCAAGAAAGGGTTTTGAGGAAATTAACTTTCACTAAAGAATGAAAAGTTCTTTTTGAATGGCTATTTATAGCCTAAGGAGTATTTCAGACTGTTGCGCAACTTGCGCTTAAAAAAATAGAGTTGGTTAAACAAAGAAAGGCGCAACCCGTGTCAAAATTTTCTAAATTCAAAGTATTTCAAAATTTTGTAATCTTTCAAACTTTAAAAACTTTGAAGGAGGTCTTATAAAAGCTAAAAATCAAGGGGCGCCACTCATTAAAGTGCACCATCATCAAGTGGCACCAGATAAACAGGTAGCATGAGACACAGGTTGCACCAGCCTCAGGGTGTGCGAGCGCCACGTAGAACACTTCCTCGAGAACCTGTAACAGAAGCCGTTATTACTGACAGCTCTAACAGCAAAACATTCGAAGAAAATCCATAAGAATCCCGTGCAACGTGGCCCTCGAGGAGATTTTGTTTGCGTGTAATTAATGTTGACAGCTAGCTCGCACAAGTCATCGTGTGGCGCGAGAATTAATCAATACAGTATAGAAGACCCAATCAAAGGCGCCAGTTGTTGAGTTACGCTCGCGCGCAAACTGGCTAGTTGGTGCCACTCGATCAAATTTTATGTCCAGAAGCAGGACGACATGGCAGGCATGCCACTAATCTCGAAGAATGTGTCCACTATACTGGCCACGACCACACACATCTCACTCAAACGATGCCATGCATTCCTAGCAGTTGAAATAACCACTTGCACAACTGGACAAGAGGCACGCAACCTGAAGTGCGCGCCACTCAGAATAATTACTTAACAGTTATTTCAAGAACTATGTAAATAGAGTTTCAAATCAGTCCCAAAGGATCACTAATGATCAGAATCTCTTGACAAAGTGCTGTTGCATTCTCCAGAGACTTATATCTTCAATATCACATCGTCCAAGGGATAAAGTGATCGTCTTCTGATCAGATTCCTAAGTTCTACTTCCCCAAAATTTATTGTACTCTTTTCTAGTTTGTAATCAAACTTTTATTTTTACAAACACATGTATTATAAAAGATAGCGATTCCAAATACTTTTTTTTTTACGCCTAATGCTCACAAACTATTTAATTTTTTTTAACGCTTGCTGCTAACATATATTTTTCAGTAATTGAATTTTTTTTGGATTCTAAACGCATGTTGCTTACTAATTAATTTATTCGAAA
The DNA here is from genome assembly GCA_029216955.1 of Iris pallida. NCBI lineage: Eukaryota > Viridiplantae > Streptophyta > Magnoliopsida > Asparagales > Iridaceae > Iris > Iris pallida. The sequence continues at coordinate 8,020,322 of JANAVB010006396.1, read as the reverse complement.
AATTTATCAAATGCCCAAAAACCGCATAAGTTTTATGAAAAATCCACCGCAAAATAACATTTTATCGCGTGGCCAGAATTAGCAAAAAATGTATAAAAGGGTACTGAATGTCCTTTTTGCCCTTTTAATTTATTAAAAACACCCACGAAACCTACTCTTCAAAAAAAATGTTTCGATTCTTCCTTTTCTTCCATACGTTGTTCACTTTCGAATCTAGATTTTCTCCTCCAAAATCTTCAAACCTTACTTCAAAAACTTGTCACACTACAAGAAAAAACACCTTTTACAACGTTCCATCTACAACACTTCTTAAAAATGTTGTTAAAAAGGGGGGTCTTCTACAACCTTTATGGTAAAAATGTTGTAAAATACATGTGCAAACAACGTTTTATATTCAAACGTTAAGGCTTCTACAATGGCCAGTCACGAAAGTTGTGTATTACTATCTTCAACAACGTTTTATTAATATTGTAATATTTATTCATTTTGACAACGTTTATTTACAGTTGTCAAAGTTATATATTTTGACGACATATTTAAAATATTGTAAAAATATCATATTCAACAACATATATCAAATATTGCAATTTATTTTATAGTTTACAATGTTTGTTTGATGTTCTAAAAGTAATTTGATTTTACAATTTTATATAAACGTTGTGTATGTTATATCATTTTGCAACGGTTAAAAAATATTGTGAAAGGATTATATTTAACAAACTTTATAAAATATTGTAAAAGATGTGTATATCATACTGTTTAGACAATATTGTAAATTTACATTTTAAATATTTATAGGATAATTTTATTTGAAATGTTGGTCTTATTTGGTCGATAACTCACTTGGTAACATCTCATGAATGTCTTTCGATCTTTGGCAAACACTGATGTCCTTTATTGATATTATCAACCTTCTTCTTAGTATAATAAGTATTGAATGAGCTAATTCCTCTTCTAATAGCATGGGGACCAACCTATTTTAGAGGAATTATGTAGCGGAAGCAGTGTCGATGCCCCTAAAACTTGAAGTACATTGGAGGATCATTTCCAAATTAATCAATGTAATTTTTTTTATCTTTTTCAGGATAGGACTGTTAAAGAACATTTAACTTGTGTAATGCTCGACATGTCTGAACTGATTACTAGGGAAACTTTTGGAACTCGTAGGTCATCTACATAGGAGAACTTTTGTAGGGCTTCTTCCTAACCTTAAATCACAAAGCTAACTTTTTAAATGCCAAGGCTATAAAGCTCTTCGACTTAGTGGATCGGCTTAAGAAGGAGGTAAGTGATCCGAAAAAAGAAAGCACTACATTTATAGGATGATATTATAATGAATTTGTTTAGATTTTTTTAATAGATATAGATTTAAATTATATTATAATATTTTAAATATGATTTGAACATATTTTTATTATGATTTATTATAAAGTTATTTTTTTTAATCTTTGTTATGTATTTAATTAGATAATATCATGTAGTTAGTTTAAATATACCTTAAATTTTGAATACATTTAGAATTTGTTTTATGTTCAAGTTAATTTTTAACTTTTTCATCGACTAAGTGAGAAGATAACATACACGATAGTTAAATTTTTTGATTTGTATATATTAATTATTGATAATATATTACAGCATATTTTTGAGCCGTTTATAAAATCGTATTATAATATAGTGATCTTATGCGTGTACGGTAGTTAAACTTTTTTATTTTATATATTACGGTTTATTTTTGAGCCATTTCTAAGTAGTATTATTGAGTATACCAAGATATTTTGACAATGATGATTCTAGACTATATTTGACAGATGAAATTTTTGATATTTATCAAATTATCGAGTATACCAAAAATTCAGCGAGTCCAAAGAGGTAATCAAATTTGGGTATATACCAAAAATTCATGTCAAATATTCACTATGTCGAATATACACCCAGTCCAAAGAGGTAATGAATCTATACTAGGGAAAAGTAGGTTTCACAGTGAAATTTTTATTCCAAAAATGTCCACATCTATGCTTATTAATTAATTTTTTTATTAAATTTAATATGGTGAAATATACATTTGGTATTATCTTCTACTACATAATGAGGCTTCAAAACGGCTCAAAAGTGAGACGTCTAAGTCGTATGTAGATCATGGTCTAATTTATTTATTTTAATTACAGAGGATAAAAATTAACTTCGTCATCCATCATTTTTGCCAAAATTACGGATAAAAACTAACCTTCTCTCTTTCAGTCCGTACAAATATCTATTTAAAAATTAAATTTAAAAATGTTTAAAAACTTAAATTTAAAGGAAAAAATATCAGAAATATTTTAATTGTTTAACAAATCTTAATCCAAATATATATTTAAATGTTTGAACTATTTTTTCAACAATATCATAAAGATATTTATACGTAACAAATTATAATTAAAATTTAATTAATTTTTACAAGTTTCAATTATATATATATATATATATATATATATATATATATATATATATATATATATATATATATATATATATATATATATATATATATATATATATATATACAATAAATTTTAATTTTAATTTAAATATTAAAATTATTTTTTGTAAAATTAGAAAGAAAGAAATATAATATAATTTAACTTGTAACGCCGAGCATCTTCTACTATAGTATAATAGAAATATAATTAAAAAAAATTGGACAAAAAACTTTCATGCTGAAGCCTACTATAACCACCTGTTCCCAAAAAATTCTATTTTGAAAATTTTAATTATTTTCTAGTTTAAAGATTATTACTATTTTTTAACTATTACTTTTAGTATTTTTCTATTTTAATAATCTATATAAAAGCATGGCATGAAATAGTGAAATTTTTTGGAGTGGAGGATAGAGCGGTAATATTCTAGAGTATTTAGTAATTACTTAATTTAGTCCTGATTAAATAAATAGCCTAAAACCTTCTCCCTAACCTTCCCCAACAACCTCTAACAAACTTCCTAACCTTCTAACAACTTTCTAACAACCTATTCTAATTAGAAAAACAGTTTTATAGTGTTTTGTAATAGTTAAATTTGTTTTGCAAAACGGGAAAATGTTTTTGTAAATAACTTTTTATTTCTTAAGCTCTATATAAGAGTTGACCTTATGTTCTTCTCCACCACCCCTGTTTCTCGACGAAGCCCTGCCGAAATCCATCCTCTCCCAGCCTTTTCCTTCATCACTTCTCCACTTCTTCCTCCCAAACCCTAGCTCCCTCACATTCAAGCTCGACCATGGCATTCTTGGCTTGATCGTGCCTTTCACCACCTCCTCTTCCTTCTTGCACAAGAGCTCGGGATGTAGTAGCGATGGCGTAGCGTTCTCAGCAAGGCATCTCGATGATGGTCTAGTGATCATTCCTCAGTGGCCAGCGGCGGTGACAACACCATCTCCACCAGATCTGATCACTCCCCGACGAGCTCCGACCATGAACTACATCACCGTCTCCACCAAGAACAACCGCTAGCGACAACGTCTCGACGGAGCACTGGCGCTTATCAGTGAACGGTGAGGCATGGCGAATCAACTTCGGTAAGCCATCTTCTTAAGTCAATCCAATTTTGTTTCCAATTTGGGATCGAGGATCGATCGAATTAAGTCTCTAATCAATTTTAGTTGATCAATTCATGGAACAGTCATTGTTCTTGATTATCGATGGGTTGGTTTAAACCGAATTGGAATTATCGATCATAGATATTTATTTGATATTTTGAACCTTTGATCTTGATTCTTGACAATGTTTATTTAATATTGTCCAAGTTATTATTTTGACAATGTATTTAAAATATTGCAAAATATCATGTTCAACAACGTTTATCAATTGTTGTAATATTTTTATATTTCACGATTATTGTTTGATGTTGTAAAAATAATTTTATTTTGCCACTTTATATAAACGTTGTGTATGTAATGTCATTTTACAATGTTTTAAAAAATATTGCAAAAAGGTTATATTAAACAACTTTTATAAAATGTTGTAAAAGATGTGTATTTTACAATGTTGCAAATTTATCTTTAAAATGTTGCTAGGATGATAATATTTGATATGTTGGACTTATTAGGTCGACATCTCACTTGGTAGCAGCTCTTGATTAGATGGATATGTCACATGCCGAAATCCATCCCTTTTGCAGCTTCGAAAGACAAGCCTAATCTATCAATTTCTTGCATAGATTTCTTCTACGATTTCCTAGTCATCCTAATCTTCATTCTTGTAAAAATCCTGACTCCTCCACCTCTATTTTACTCTTTAAATGCTGCTTTAAATTAGGTGATATCATATCTTCAATTGATGAATTAATCATTAAAAATATCTAGCAACTGTCCGAATTTAAAGCCTAAAGATAAATAAGTTTTCTTCATTTACATGTTTGACAACTTATTATGTTTTTAAATGCCAAAGCTATAAAGCTCTTTGACCGAGAGGATCTTAAGAAGGAAGTATGTGATCAGAAAAGAGAGGACACTATATTGCCTAAATATATTTTTTGATATTTCTACTGTAAATTTGGCTGGGTCCACTACAAAAAAATTTACTTATTGTGATGGAAGTTAGTAAAAAAAATGAGTATTCAGTCACTAATAGAAAACTATTTTGGTCAGATTAAGAAAAAAGTTAGTAATACTATTTATGACAGAATGAATACTTAGTGGTGACAGACTATCCGGTCACTACAATTTCTTTAGTCATTAGATGAAAAAATAGGCGTAAAAATATTTTGATTGAATTTTGAAAAATATTAGAGACTCCTACATTAGTCAATACTATTAAAAAATATATTTATATAGAAACTATTTACTTTGATAAAAATATTTTAATAATCAAAAGTTTGGTCACAAAAAACCTGGTCAATAGAGCGCCACTTTTCTTTTCTCTCGCGCATACAATCCGCTGCTCCAATATTTTTTTCTCTCTCCTTTAATATTTTAGTTACCAGAGTAATTGGACTAGACTAGGTTCTCTCCTCCTGTTTAATATTGCTACTCTTATCTCCTCTGGTTACAATTCCTTACTCTTCTCCTCCTCTGTATATTTTTTGGTTTAGAGCTCCTTCTCCGGGTCTCTTCTCCAGGCCGCCTTCTATAATATTTTTCACTACAACAAATAGGGCCTACAATAGCAGTTTTTCTATAGCGTACAAATGTCCCCGCTATAGAATGTTATCAACAATAGCGTTCTTTCTGCAGTGCTATAAAAATATCTATCTATAGCGTTTCTTGAATGCTGTAGAATCTATAACATTCATCTATTGTTATGTTTGTATGTCAAAGTAGATATCATGTTCGAATCCTAGGAGAAGCAGCGTAGGTTTTTATTTTACATGATAAAAAATAGACTATAGCATATTTGGCGTGAAAGCATACAAATTTACAAAACCCATAGCCTAAATCCCCTAATATTTCTTCTTCCGCGCATAACTATCGGCCCTAAAAAATTTCTCATAACACTACAAAAATAGAGGCTTTAGGCCACAAAATCTAGAACGACAAAAAAAATTTAGTCGCCCAAACTAATCTTTAGCGACTAAAAAATTCTTGCCTAAAGTAGAGGGGAATACAAATTTAAGACGACTAAACAAAATATTCTCGCCTAAAGTTGCATTTTCTCGCCTAAAGTAGGTGGAAATATTAAATTTAAGACGACTAAAAATAAAGAAGCATTACTCAGTACAAGAAAAATACTCTTTTATGACGGTCGCACAAATGTTAATATAACGGTCTATATTGAAGTGTCATAAAAGTCTAGAAACATCTCTTGATATGACGGTTCAGAGAATTTTTTGACCTATTATAACGTGTTTTTATATATAAACATTATATATATTACCTACTTTTATAACAATTATATTTTAGATTTATTTTAGAAGATATTTTAGATGTTATAAAAAGTTAAAAAAATAAAAATCGCTTGGACTTGCCTGCTCTGCTGCTCGAAATTTTTGGAGTCGCCCGCCTTCTTCTTCTACTGAACGTTTCTGAGCACCCATAAAAAACCACTCCTTTCCTCTTTCATGGCTACTTCAATCCATCTCTCTCTCTCTCTCTTGTGCATATAAGAAATTTCCAAACCCTAACCTTCCCCAAACCCGAACCCTAGAAACCCCTCCCTACCCCCAAACCCTAGATCATTCATACCAAATTCCCATCGTTAACCCTAGATTGGGATGCTTCCGACGGCGAAGAGGATGTCATGGAGGCCGATGTGAGGCCGTCGATGTTGGCAGGCCGATGTGAGGCCGTCGGTGTAGGAACGGTAACAACTTTAGACAATGATTTGTTGTTTCTATGATTTGTGTTGATTCTTCATTTTGGGTTAATTCCTAGATTTGGAGACGACCGAGAGCGGTAGTGGCGGGGGGATCCAAAGGGTTAGTCGGTCCCCCAGGAGGAGAATGTCGGATGGACCGGCTTATTCCTCGGCCAGCGACAACTCGAGGCAGCAGCCGGGAAGATGGTGTCGGCTAAGCTCATCGAATAGTAAAAACTTTGATTACTCTGTAATTATTTAACTCCATTTTTTCATATCTTTGTCTAAGCCTCTTTATCATGCATGCATCATATGTTGTTTTTGCCAACAAGAGTCTCAATTTGTACCTATGTTTTATTGACAAGTTGTGGGCTTCCTGTAAGATCTTCCTGTAAGTTAGTTCTAACATTCTCATGTGATCTGGCACTATAAAAGCCCTATATGATCAAGTGTTGTTACTATAAATTTGTTGATGTAATAACTTTGATCAAGAATTATCAAAACTGTCGATATCCATACTTACAAGTTATAAGAAGTTCGATACCGATACTGCGACCTTGCTATTTTTCAATAATCCAGCAAAATTATATGGCCATATATATTTCAAACATCTGGTCAATGTTTCTTTCTACCGTGGCTTAAAGGCCAATGGATTGGAATATGATACTTGTGATTGATATGAATATATTAGTACTCGTTATTGTTTTTATTTTATTTTTGAGAGAGTATTTGTCATTGTTTTAACTGAAACTAGTTATGCTATCAGTATTACTATATAAAGGTTTGTAGCCAAAACAATAGATTACAAGTGAATTCTAATACCATAGAGAAAAATGATGGCTAGTAAAAAATATATAATTTTTTAGTTGAAAGTATGGAAATTCAATGTTTGATGAGTTAAGCTATTGTATCTTCTGCCAGTGCTCAATTTTCCCTATTTTAAAGCAAGAAGACGGCTTTTGGAAACTTAAATAGATATTTCTTCTAAATGACTAACTATAACCAGAGAACACAAGGAGCAAAAAGTCATTTATGGTGGAAGGTATTCATTTACTATTCCTTAGACTTCTGATTGAATAAAAATAGAATAAAAATATGTAGTAGATAAATTTAGACTGTAGATTATTTGTGTGTGACAATAAGTAGTTGTTCATGCCACTCTTTTCTAGGCAAAATTTCAAACCCTTTGCTTTAAGACTTGTGTTACTATTTGGCCCCTATTTTACGAAGTTGGATATGGGCGTAAATCGTATTGAAATGACGCTCTACCATAAGGGTAGTGAACTTTATATTTTTAAGTTTCCTTGTATTATTTAAGGGCCAACATCAGGATATTGAATAAACAATTACCTGATGGGGCTTTAATTCCAGAAAATTAACTTAATAGTTCATAATGATAATAGCCAATCAACGCACATGTGGATGATCTGACTCGCTACAAAGCATCATAAATGTGGCTTAGCAGTTTAGTACTGATGACAGAAAATGTGGCTATTTGGTCCTTATTCAAAGGAATGGGATGCCTAGAAATAGGGCAGAAGAAAATGTGGCCAAATTCAAGTTGATTAGATCAATCTTAATATCACACCATTCACATTTTCTTTTGTTCACTTTTAGAGAATCCAAAGACAAATTTGAGGTCCTTCCTTAGCAGTCATCCTCCTTTCCTGCAGAAGAATCCAAAGGCTGATAGTGAATGGTATGAGATTTCTCTTATTGGAGCTTTGTTGTTGCTAGTCATTTTTGTTGATTTGTGAACATGCATAGAAGTACTTCCTACTTATTGTTTTATATTTATACTTCAAGAAAAATAGGGAGGAGATATTCAACAAATTTGGAAGTTCAGATAAGGTTTCATAGATATTTTACATATCTTTGTGATGGTACCTCTTCAATTTGGGACAGAATTGGGAGAAGATCTCATGCTCCCTACCCTACCATGGATTCTTTGAACAATTTGCAGATAGAATCAAGAACATGCAGTAATTGGGGGAGAACAACTGATACTTCCTTATTGATGTTCTTGAGAGGGGAAATCAAAAGGTGTTAGAATGTGTAAAGGAAAGAATACGACTAGAACTAAAAACAAGCTAAGTAAATTGATACAATTCTCATACAATTTCCCTCTCATTTCTCTCTATTTATATGAATACATGACTGATACGTTGTTGCTTCTTTTATAGGCAGTTAGTTGTTGTTAGTTAGTCTTTGTAACCAGCAGAGGTGCTATAAAAGCAAAACTTCAGAACCTGTCCATTTTACATGTATGTGTTTTATTCCTTCTGACGTCATAATCAAGAGAAATATTCACAGAGGTAAGAATATGAAGAGCTATCCAGCCTTACAGGCCTGACGTGCCAAACTTGGTGTCAATTTTGTTTATATTCAAAAAGGAAGGATTGAGCATATTCATAGCCTTTCTAAGTATTTTTTCCAAGTAAGCTTTTAAGTTTTAACTTTATAGTGATGGATAGATCTGGTGATCAACAAATCATTTCAATAACTAATATCTTTTTCGAATAGGAAAAAAATAGAATAATAAAGTTTTTTCTTTACTTAATGATGGGACCTATCATTGCTGGTTGAAACAAGCCATATTAATGTCTTGCCCATGATATCAGACTATCTAGATAACTTTACAACAGGATTATTGATACCCATTTGCTTACTTAGTTTGGTATTGGAAGGGACTAGACTAACAAGTCCTTATCTTTCCATAAGGGGGAGATTTGTGTACCCTCTGTGTGTGATCTCCAGTGTAGGAGGCTTGGGGGAGGATCAATTGTGCAACTAAGGCTGATGCATGTCATGTGGAGTAGGATATTGGCTCCTTACCTTCTCTCAAGTTCCTCTTACAATTGGTTGGTTATAAAAACAATAGCAGCAGCAGAAGAAACCTGATCATGAAACAGATATTGATAAGGTCAACTTTTGCTTGCTTGCATAGGCTATATATACAATCTATCATTTTTACAAGGAATGAGAAATTACTTTCTTTTGTGCAGGAAACTATGGCGCATAACCGAGTTGAAGACTTGCTCTGAAGACGTTAATGCCCGTCTGGAGCTTATTCTTCTCAACGTGCACCGAGAGAACCTAAATTAATAATGGCAATAACATTAAACAGAAACAATGCGTGAGCAATAATATAAATTTGTTATTGGTGGTGAGGTATGCATGTGGGGAGAACGCATCTGATATCAATCAAACTATTTGGCCACTTGCAGCAGTAGCAACAGGTAGTTACTGGACTTGAACTTGTTTCTTATTATATTACAATAGTCGGTTTACCAGGTTTGACTAAAAATGATGCTCAAGTTCTAGGACACTATGAATCTTGAGATGTGAAACCATGAAGTTATCTACTCCTATGTTTCTTTTTATAGTTGAAAAGGATGGTGTGGTATCCGGCGATTCATCACAAACCTCTCATGATCTGATTCTTTTGATTTTCTTGAATGGATTAAGTAGGCTATGCCATTTCTTTCTTTTTGGTGTTTTAGGCTATATGCGATTACAAGAAAAAGTCAAATATGTTGCTTTATTTTCTTAAATTACAAGACTTGAAAGAAAGAGTAGTGCATATTTGCCTCATATTTTCCCTTTCTTCTTGTGCACTAATTTAAGTTTGACATGTGTCCAAAATTTGTTGGATATTGACTAGACAAAATTATTATGACTAGACGATTAATCAGGGTGCCATCATAGCATGTTAAAGCTTTCAGCTACTTTAAGGTTCCACACACATGATCCAGGTGGTGCTACTGGGCTGTTTTATCTCAAATGTATATTATTATGGGGAAAAACTCTTGATTATGGTAATGAAATTACACAACTTGGATAGATGGTGGGGGTTCTAAATGCACGTCTTTAAGAAGGATAACATGGAAGCTTTTAGGAAACTGGCATGAGGAGACATATATCTGTTATATATGTTTACAAGTATATAGTGTGTGTACTTATTGAATAATAAGATGTATTACTAACTCCATGAAGCAATATGATGCCTAGAGATTTTATAGACAGATGAACTTTGCACTTAATACTGACAGCCTCATGTTTTTTTGATTATTTGGTATGTCAATATATCTGGTTAATTTTGATGATTGGGTCTCTCTGATACAGTGAACACCTGACCTATGATGTGTACATGGAATTAGTTAATACCATGATGGAGGGTCTGACACTATCTAGTAAGATTACCGAAATCGACAGATCCAAAACCACTAAATCCTCTGAAACTTCCAAAACTGATACCAAAACCGAGTTTCTGAACCATGATCTATACCGATCAGAACTTGTCTTAAGACATATGCTAAAGATATTGAAGCTACGGAAATTCTTTCACTCAAGAAAAATGGACGAGGCGGTAATATTGAAATTGTATATGATTTTTCAAACTATATTTTACATGCTTCATATTATTGCTTGTTTCATCTGTCATGATGTTACTACCTTTTGTTTTCTTTGTGTTATTAGTCCTCAGAATTCTATGACATTTTTCATGGTTGTTATATGTTTGAGAGCAAGCATATGTATACGAGCACCTGCTTGCATACTGGATCTCTTAGGTTTGCCTCACAAGCCAAATAATGCTGAACGTTCGCGAGGCACGATTCCAGCCCTGCATGATCTGCTTAGACGGGGTCTTGATGTTGAAAAGACCTCTGGAGCTCAGGACTGGCATTGTTTTCTGAACCAAGCATTGAAGAAGCTAATGACTACTAAAATAGTATATTGGGATGCCTTAACAATTTCTCGCAAGAATAAAAAAAATCACATGAATCTGAGAACCAGAGAGTTAGATTTTGATTGGTTTCACATGGCATTGATTGCTCATAGTGCTCTTAGATTTTAAAGTTTAAACTAGACAAATCAACTTGGTATCTTCTCTCATCTGATGAAATTAATTCTAGTCGTTTCTACAATCGGGTAACTTTTTCATTTGGCTATGGAGATAAGTAAAGCTAAAACAATTTGTGAGTGTTGATTGCATTTGATGGGATTGACTTAAAGTTTGAACAAGCATTTTGCTCATTACTTCTTTGGGCAGGTATTATTTTTCTTGCATTCTAAAACTCTGTATTTAGATACACTGGAAACTTACTATAGGTGGTCAGGTTGGTGAGATGGAGGCAGTTGAAAAGTTATCCCAGCATTGATATCAATGGGGCTTCATCATCATTAAGAAATTTTAGGTCGATTGCTCCAGTAGAAGACATCAATGAGAAGTGCTCTTCAAGACGATTACTGGTAATTTCTATACTAATTACTGCATTCATTATTTCCTTAATATTTCATCAATAAACTGCTGGATAAGTCAAAATTTATCATTGATAAGGTGCGCGTCATAGGTAAAGGTTAATATGAACAGTGAACAATTCCCTTGAAATTCTGGTTTTAGAACCAAATAAGAAGTCTAATATATTATTGTCATAATTTTCTTTTATCAAACTATCTATTTTATAAGTCCTTATGTCAGAAGTCTCTGCTTGTAAGGTTTTAGAATACAAACATTCATTCATGTTGTGTAGTGTTGCTTACATTTGGCACCTTGATCTGAAGCAAGTTCTACTATTTTTCCCCCTAGGCGATCTGGATTTAATCCAGGTCCCTTGCATATTAACAAAGAGATTTTAGTTCCTCTTTGCTGCTGTAGCACTGAAAAGTGTGAATGCTGGGTATGTATGTATATCTGGTTGCAATCATCACTTTCTTTCATTTTTCCTTCTGTTTCTGTGCACTGATGAATATCCATATCCGGTAAGATGTAGAGTTTGGACATGATGCGAGTTGCTCACATGCACTTTGTATATCCTTTACAAAGTGGACAACTTGAGAACAACATCTACATAGTATTGATATATATAGGATAGATAATTGTTGTTATTTCTGGTTCTGGCGAAGCAACCCAGGTACTGGAATGGTTTCGGATGTTACTTAATAAATTTAGTGGATGAAACTTCAAAAATCTTTAGGAGACATTTCTTTATCAATGATTCAACAGATGGTATGGTATGTAATGTATACTTGTATATATATATATATGTGCTCACTGTTTTCCACTGGACCAAGGTCTTTACAGTTCTGAAGTAATTTAAGACCAAATCCTTGCTATAAAACTGCAAGGCATCTCACAATTTAATGGTTTGAAGTGCAATAGCATGCCACTAAATTCCAAGTATCTAACAAGTCGGAAAACTGATTTTCTTGGATCTTCCTGATCTCTGCAAGAGAGGATAATTGAACCCTAACCTTTTTGCCTTTCTGTGAACATTTTATGACCATAGTTTTCTTTCCTGTTACCCAATGTGACCCCTAACCACCCTCCCCACTTTCTCTCTTTTTGTTTGTTCACTGATTGTTACTTGTGGTGTTTGGAGGAAAGAAAAGGGGTTGATCCTGGCAATGATAAATGCCAGTTTGGTTGACAATAAGCTATACTAGAGGAAAGGGGGCAGGATCCATAAAAATAATGTACATGGGATTGTATTTGTTACAACACTAGTATGGAAGGACTGTCACTTTTGAAAAAGTTCTTTTCTTTGCCATCATTAATGTGCAAGGCACACTGGTATTTTCTTCAAGATGGGACCACTCATCTTCTATGACCGTTGATATAGTTCATTTGTGATTGTCTATATGGAAAAACTCTCAAATTTTCTAGAAATAGTATACTTCTCATAGAGTGCATTATTTATAAATTGTTGTAGTTGTCTAAACTGATCTTTCTGTTTGTAAAAACTGTTCTTATTACCTTAATACTATTCTCATAGACAGTCTCAATGCAGGTGCTTCAGGCAATGATTCAGATGGGTGTTCTTGTTCCTGTTGGAGACATAATGGCTGTCAGAAGGACAGCTAAGTTCTTTCTTAATAGGTGAAAAAAGATGCATAATGAAGGTTAAGGTATAAGATTAGATTCTGAGTTTCAAGTCTCTTATTCGATCTGTTGAACCAATGGCCTATAGCTTTGAAGAGCGCCTTACCGCACAGAGGAAAGAGAGAGAGATGGCAGCCGCTGAACTTGGTTTCAAAAAGCCATTGACCAGAGAGGAAATGATGGAGATGAAGAAGCAAAGGCTAGCAGCAATAGGTAATGCATGCTGTTGGAATGTCACTGAGATAGCACTGAACTATACAATGATGAATGATCTGATACCAGTCTTATTTGATGCAACATTTTATTTCTGTTTCTAATAAATGCGGAGGTATGGCAATATATTTACTCAATATCAATAGTTCATCTGTAATTATAATATTGCAGGAGAGGATCTTTTAGCATTTGCTGCAGATCAACCTTTCTGTTTTCCAGCTACTTTTATATTTGTTGTTAGAGCATTTTCAGGTCCAACTTTCAAGAACCAGTTAACTTGAATGTAATTCCGTAGAAGAATCTTTCCTGAAACTTTGAATCTCATGTTTGTAGTGTTAGATGGGATAAGGAAGGGTCTTGACCCCAGATTCGATATTACAGAGATTGCTAAACCGTTAGTAAAGTTCTGATGTTTTTACATATCTTACGATTGATTGCATGTTAAGATTGTTGAGTTTGTTTATATTGGGTCTCACATGGGCTATACTTTGTATGTCTAGGTATGCCTTAGAATTGCTAAGGTTTCGTGAAGCTGGTTTTGAAGTTATTATAAAGGCAAGCTTCTTGTTAATCTTTTTGTATAGCTGTATTGGGGTGCTTCTGATGCTAATGGCCTTTTAATTTCCTATACAGGACCTTAGGAAAAGATGGGAGCGACAGTCTCGTGCCTTCTATAACTTATTTAGACAGCCTGACAGAGTTGAAAAGCTTGCTGAAATTATTCAACGCTTGGTACTGATTAAAAGTTTCACTTCCACTTCACAATTCAGAAATTGGCTCAGTTTTCCTAATTGTGTTTTACATTGCTTACAGGAGCAAGGCGATCTCAAGCTTCGGGTGCGAACTTTGGAATCTGAGAGACAATTTAAAAGAGTTGCTGTCGTCCAAAAGACAGTTGGAAATGTGAGTTGCCCTAGACTTGCACTTGATGCATTTTACTTTTCTATGTTTATTCATTCCGACTACTTGTAACCTTTTTTATAGAGAATAGATGGAAATTTCCTCTCTCCTTATGGACTAGACACATATATTCTCTCTTTCAATTTTTTTCTACTCTCAACTAGCAAAAGAATTGGTAAATAATCTTAAGACAAATTGGTGCATGCATCCATTATGATTGTAATAAGGAAATATAGAACAAAAGGCCTTATATTATACAACGACTTGATCTTCTTCTTTTGGTGTTAAAATAGTCATTTCTACCGGCCTCTGTTGTTAGCCAGGCATTGGAATTCAAATTCTTCTTTCTGATGTATGGAAGTAGAGAGAAACTGGAAGGTAAAGCATATAGGTGAAAAAGGAGAGGACAACAAAATAGTAGGAAGATATTAAAGGGTAAATACATAATCGTTAGCAAGTACTATAATGGATGGCTTGTTAGCTTCGTTTTCCAAAGTCATCGGCGATTACTAAACATCATTTTCTTTCCACTCATCATAGTGATATCAACTTCAATGATTGATCCATTGTATAGGGATCATAATCTTGTTATATGTTATTTATGCCCCCTGTATCCAGATACCTTGTCCTTCTAAATTGTTTCATAATGTAAACTGGGAAAAAGAATTCCCCTGCATGCCGTAAGCCTTTTAAGATTGTACTAGAGAAGTTTAGCTTCGTTTCTTCTACCTATGTGGCCAGTGATACACCACATGTAGAGTACATTTAAAAGGTGGGTGAGAAATTTGGTCGCTAAGCTTTTTCTGATATAGGATGAGAGAAGAAAGTTTCACCATCTACCCTCAAGGACAGGACATAGATTCAACATACATTTACTAATTAATAACGACAAAATATGGATATACCACTTCTCATTTCTCTTATAGAGTAGAGATGAGATAAAGATTTCTCTAATTGGGTCATGATCAATTAGTAATTTATTTCCTCATATATGAAAGTGATAATTAACACAAGTATATTTCTTAAATTTAAAACTTTGATAAGCATATCTTTTCAAATTTAGATTTATTTTGAAATGTGCTTGAGACGAGCCAGTTTGCTATATGACCTAAAAGATAGTGTTTTGACATTTTTATTACTTAATGGTATTTTTGCTTCTCTCATCTTCATGTATAACTTATAGTGATCCCAAAAAGTAAAGGAACTTTTACTAAAGAGCACTAGGTTATTACATTCTTTATATGAGCCAAAGTTGGATTATAGATCATTTTACAGTTTATCCAATTAAAGAAAAACATGAAGATGTGCAACAATTTTCGATGGAAAATTCTGAAACTGAAACAATTGTACACACAACGTTTCAAATGCAGCACCTTAAAGAAGATGTGCAACAGAGATCCTGGAGGATTCTGAATTACGAGGATCTAAAAAGATTCTACGTAATACACAAAAAATCTAAAAAGACTTTGTGCAAGCAACTATCGGCAGTAGAGCTTCTAAAAAGAAGTTACTGTAAAAGGCAACAGCAGCGATGACAGGCGAGAATGAGATGCTGGGGTGAATGAACCACCGTTGCTCAAAGCTTTATTCGCCCTACACGAGCACGAACAGCTTCCAGGAACCAGCAAGTTCACGAAGAACTTCTGGAACGCTCGTAAGTCAATATTTGAGACTTGAACGGGCTTCCTGGACTTAACAGACTCCCTCAACTCTCTTCTTGGTGCATCTTTCAAAGGAGACCAAGGGGCTCTATTTATAGAGTGGAGTTGAGACTTCACCTCTTCTCCTATCCGATGTGGGACTAAAATACCAATACTCAAAAATAGAGTTTGATATTTTAGATCATCCCACAATCAGCATAGAAGTGTGCCAGTCCACGCCTACCCCCCGAACACTCCCGTGCATGCACGAGACATCCTGGAGTCTGTGTCCGAGTCTGAGTCCGCACAACAAAAATTAACTTGCATCCTTGTTGGATTTAATCCTTTTTCCTTCTAGGAAAATACTTCCACATGGCACAAACTTGTGCCCCACTACACCTCATGTGCACACCTCAACACAAGCAATGCATTATATTGAGATACTCACCATTTGGTGTAGCCGATGTAGGACTATCTTTTCTAGTCCAAAGGCAAAAATACCAACAATCCCCCACATATCTCAATATATGGGTTGAGAGTTCCCCACAGTGACTGCCCATCATGCATTAGGAGAGATGTTGCTACGACTTGAATCTTCCCGCATAGGTTAAATAACAGAATGATACAAGAATGGACTAAGCCTTGAATTCTGTACCATAACTGCAATTCTTCCTACTCACATAATGACATCAACTGTGCTTCTGGCTGCACATTGAAGACCTTGTGCCAGCCTGGTTTTAATGTATAATTTTTAGGCGTCTACAAGTTTACCCTCAAGAGACGGCCTGATATCTCTGTCCATACACTATAGGTGAGTTCTTTATAAAGAGTCATGGCATGAAGCATTGCGCTTCTTTACGATGCTACGCCGCTATGACATGGCTTAAAGCCGAGGCTTTACCCCACCTGGGTACCTCATCGTAGTGTCATACTACTGTAGCATGAGGTCACAGGCCTCTTTGTAGTGCCAAACTACCCAGCATGAAGCCTTGCGCATCCGTGCGGTGTTACGCCGCTATGACATGGCTCGCAAAGCCGAGGCTTTACCCTACCTGGTACCTCTTCGTGGTGTCATGCCACTGTAACATGAGGACATCATCCTCTTTGTAGTGCTGTATACAACTCTTTAATTACGTCATACAGCATTAGGCTACCTGCCTATTTGCGGTGCTACGCCGCTGTGACTTGGCTTGCAAAGCCGAGGCATTACCCCTACCTGGAAACCTCATGGTGGAGTCACCCCACTGTAGCATGGAGTTTCACTCCTTGTAGTGCTGCTCTACGGTGCTTCCTGTAAAGCACACCAGGCATTCACTCTGCCTGAGAACTCATTAAGGCGTTTAAGCCAACCTTCCACAGGATCAGTTTTTTCCGCAAAAAAAATACATAGTAGACAACAGTGGTTATGGGTCTGTATCTCTTCCATGTTCCAGAGAACAAGTACCTACTGCTACCTGATAGTTTCCCAGTCAGTGATCCTCCTTTGAACCAAAAGTTAGATGCCTAGTAGATTTTTCTTTGAACTAATAGCATAAAACTTTATGGTAGGATTACAAAGACACACTATCAGAATGCCTTCAAGCCTATTTTACAAGCTGTGTCATCGACCAACTGGCGCTTAAGGCCTTTCGTGAACGGATCTGCCAGGTTTTCCTGACTCCGAACATCAATCACTGCAATTACACCTCTTTTTATAAGATCGTGTACTGCCCTGTGCTTCAACCGCACAGTCCTCTTCTTTCCGTTGAAGAGTTCATTTGATGCAACTGCTGCTGCCGCCTGGTTGTCACAGTATATCGGTATTACCGGTATCTGAGCCCCAACCACCGAAAGATCATACATGAGCTCCCGAAGCTACTCTGCTTCATCTGCAGCAGCATCCAATGCAAAGAATTTAGATTCCATGGAGGAGCGAGATAACATAGTCTGCTTCTTCGACTTCCACGATATAGCAGCTCCGCCCATAGCGAATACGAATCCACCTGTGGAATACTCGCTCTCCATATTTGAACACCAGCTAGCATTACTGAAGCCTTCCACTACTGACGGATCTCCGCTGTAGAAAAGTGCATATGTCTGAGTTTTCTTGAGATATCTTATAACACGCTTCACAGCTTTCCAGCGCTCAACGCCTAGATTGCTAGTGAACCGACTCAGCATTCCCACTGCAAAAGCTATGTCAGGCCTTGTGGCAGTAGTAGCGTACATCAAGCTTCCGATGACGCTAGCGTACTCCAACTGCCTGACGCTTTCCCTCGAATTTGGCTCCAGCTTCTGATCACTCCGGTACGGTGTATCAATAAAAGGAAGATCTTGATACCCGTAGCGAGTGAGCATCTTCTCAATATAATGAGATTGTGACAGCGCTATTCCAGTGCCTGTCCGGATGATCTTGAGCCCCAAGATTACGTCAGCATCCCCCAAGTCCTTCATACTAAACTTGGTCGAGAGGAATTTCTTTGTCTCTGTAACGCAGCTTAAATTCGTACCTAGGATTAGCATGTCGTCCACGTAAAGACATACGATTACTCCTCTTCCGTCAGCAAACTTCGTATAGACACACTTGTCTGTTTCACTGACCCTGTAGCCATTTGACCTTATCACCTTATCAAACTTCTCATGCCATATTTTGGGAGCTTGTTTCAAACCATACAGAGACTTCATCAACTTGCAGACTTTGTCTTCCAGACCTCTGACGACAAAACCTTCTGATTGTTGCATGTAGATCTCTTCGGTCAACTCGCCATTAAGGAATGTCATTTTCACATCCATCTGATGTATCACCAGCTTGTGTATTGCTGCTAGAGCAATTAACAATCTGATGGTTGTCATCCGAGCTACTGGAGCATAAGTGTCAAAGTAGTCGATCCCCTGCTTCTGAGCAAACACCTTGGCCACTAGCCTGGCCTTGAACTTGTCAATGGTTCCATCTGCTTTCATCTTCTTCTTGAAGATCCATTTGCATCCGATGGGTCTTGCTCCTTCTGGCAGGTCAACCAATACCCATGTGTTGTTGGAGGTGATTGAGTCAATCTCGTTGTCTATCGCCTCCTTCCAGAATACAGCATCTCTGGTCTTCATCGCCTCATCATAGGTAAGCGGATATGCTTCCACATGATAGGTGACGAAGTCATCTCCGAAGTCTTTCGGCCTCCTTGTTCGCTTAGTTGACGGCTCAACGAGTTCTGGTTCAGCTGGTGTCTCCTTGACGACAGCATCATCTTGGACTACTGGTTCATTAAAGACTTCTGTCTGCTTTGTACCCTCATTATTCTCTGGAAGATCCGCGAGAACAATATTCTTGTGTTTTGCAAACTTGTCTTCAAAGTATTCAGCATCGCAAGATTCGATGATATGGTTTGACTCGATATCAAGGAATCTCCGAGCATCACTCTTCTCGGCATACCCCAAGAAGATCGCCTTTGTAGTCCTTGTCCCCAGCTTCTGAATCTTCAGATCCGGGAGCTTCACATAAGCCAGACACCTCCACTCTCGAATGACATTCAAGTTAGGTCTGACTTTGAACCAGAGTTCATGAGGAGTTATGTCGGAAGTTGCATATGGTACTCTGTTCAGAATGAACGTTGCTGTTAGTGCAGTTTCTCTCCAGTAGCACTTTTGAAGACCCGCAGTCAACAGCACGGAGTTCATCATCTCTGTCAACGTTCTGTTCTTCCTTTCTGCTACTCCGTTGGATTGAGGAGAGTACGGAGCCGTTGTCTCATTGATGATTCCATGTTCTTTGCAGAATGATAAGAATTCATGAGACCGATACTCCCCGCCTCGATCACTCCTTATCCTCTTGAGTTGTTGTCCAGTTTGCCGCTCAGCCTCGGCCCTGAACTTCTTGAACTTCTCGAATGCTTCGTCTTTAGACTTGAGCAAGTAGACGAAAGCATACTTTGAGAAGTCATCGATGAAAGTAATGAAATACTTCATCCCGGCCTTTGTAGAAAATTGTTTGAAGTCACAGATATCTGAGTGAACCAACTCCAGAAGATCTATGCTTCGATGGACCCTGTGAAAGGGTTTCCTTGTGATCTTTGTCTGAGCACATACTTCGCATTTCTCTACCTTATCCCCACACTTGGAGATAAGTCCTAGACTAGACATTCTGTTAATCCTTTTACAATGAACATGTCCTAGACTATTATGCCACAAATCAAGAGAATAATCAGAAAAAGTGATTGCATTTATATTATCATGCTGGGTTACAACAAGCTGAATCTTGTACATTCCTTCAGTTTAGAAAGCTTTCCCGAAGAATGTACCCTTCTTGGACATCACCAACTGGCCAGCATTGATGTCCATCCTCAAGCCTGCGTTGCAGAGCAGACTTCCAGAGATCAGGTTCTTAGTAATTACTGGAACATACTTCACACCTTGAAGTGTCAGAGTGTTCCCCGATGTGAGTTTCAGCTCTACCGTCCCGATCTCCAGTACTTCAGCTTGTGCCTGGTTTGCCATTATGACCTTCTCTGAAGTTGGCTCATAAGAGACGAACCCGTCTTTGTCTGAACAGACATGGCAGGTCGCACCAGTGTCTATCCACCAGTCCAAGTCAGCCCCCACAGTTACAACCTGTGCTATCATGGCAACTAGATTAGTAATCATAGAAACCTTACTAGGCTCACATTGTTCTTTGGGCTTGGACTTGTATTCGAATTTGTAGTGGCCTTCTTGCCACAATTGAAGCAAGTCACATGGGACTTGGACTTCTGCTGCTTGAAAGCAGGACCCTTCACTTTCAGATTCGTAAAGTCCTTCTTTTTGTGATGAGAAGCAGCATGCTTCCCCTGGTACTATCTGGTTTGGACCAGATTTGCCTTCGCCAGTTGTTTGGACAGAGTATCCATCTTCTGTTGAGAGCGCATCTTGTCCTCAACATGGATCTCTTGCAAGAAATCTTCCAAGCTAATTTCCATCTTCTTTCGATGCATCCTTGCATAGAAGTTGCTCCATTCTGTAGGAAATTTCGCGACGATCCCTCCAAAGACAAACTTGTCGACGAAGGGCATGTTCTCGTCTTCTAGTTTCTGACGCAACTTCAGAAACTCCTTCACTTGGGGCAGCATCGCCTTCTCGTTTTCGAAGGTCCACTTTGATATTTTTCAACCATGAAGATCTTGGACCGGTTCTCGTCATCTTCATAGAGCTTTTCCAAGGAGTCCCATATCTCTTTGGCAGATGTCTTCTTGGAGTAGGATTCTGCCAGAGAGTCTTCCATGGAATTGAGTATCAGTAGTTTGCATATACTATTTTCTCTCTTCCACTTCGCTTGCTTGGTCGAAGTAGCGGCCACAGCCGCAGCAGATCCAGTGGTTGGAACTATCGGTTTTTCTTCTGACAGCACGGGATCAACATTCACGAGTTGAAGATTTAAAGTGACCTTTCGTCTCCATATCTGGAAGTGTTCGCCATCGAATTTCTCCAACTTGTTAAAGCCAGTATCGATGAGCGAAGCACGAGAATTATCCATCTTCTCAATAAAGCTTTGAGATTGTTAGTGCCGAGGCACAATTTTCGATGGAAAATTCTGAAACTAAAACAATTGTACACACAACGTTTCAAGTGCAGCACCTTAAAGAAGATGTGCAACAGAGATCCTGGAGGATTCTGAATTACGAGGATCTAAAAAGATTCTATGTAATACACAAAAATCTAAAGAAACTTTGTGCAAGCAACTATCGGCAGTAGAGCTTCTAAAAAGAAGTTACTGTAAAAGGCAACAGCAGCGATGACAGGCGAGAATGAGATGCTGGGGTAAATGAACCACCGTTGCTCAAAGCTTTATTCGCCCCACACGAGCACGAACAGCTTCCAGGAACCAGCAAGTTCACGAAGAACTTCTGGAACGCTCGTAAGTCAATATTTGAGACTTGAACGGGCTTCCTGGACTTAACAGACTCCCTCAACTCTCTTCTTGGTACATCTTTCAAAGGAGGCCAAGGGGCTCTATTTATAGAGTGGAGTTGAGACTTCACCTCTTCTCCTATCCGATGTGGGACTAAAATATCAATACTCAAAAATAGAGTTTGATATTTTAGATCATGCCACAATCAGCATAGAAGTGTGCCAGTCCACGCCTACCCCCCGAACACTCCCGTGCATGCACGAGATATCCTGGAGTCCATGTCCGAGTCCGAGTCCGCACAACAAAAATTAACTTGCATCCTTGTTAGATTTAATCCTTTTTTCTTCTAGGAAAATACTTCCACATGGCACAAACTTGTGCCCCACTACACCTCATGTGCACACCTCAACACAAGCAATGCATTATATTGAGATACTCACCATTTGGTGTAGCCGATGTGGGACTATCTTTTCTAGTCCAAAGGCAAAACACCAACAGTAATTCATGCTGTTGGAATGTCACTGAGACAGCACTGAACTACACAATGATGAATGATCTGATACCAGTCTTATTTGATGCAACATTTTAATATTTCTGCTTCTAATAAATGCGGAGGTATGGCAATATATTTACTCAATATCAATAGTTTATCTGTAATTATAATGTTGCAGGAGAGGATCTTTTAGCATTTGCTGCAGATCAACCTTTCCGTTTTCCAGCTACTTTTATATTTGTCGTTAGAGCATTTTCAGGTCCAACTTTCAAGAACCAGTTAACTTGAATGTAATTCCATAGAAGAATCTTTCTTGAAACTTTGAATCTCATGTTTGCAGTGTTAGATGGGATAGGGAAGGGTCTTGACCCCGGATTCGACATTATAGAGATTGCTAAACCGTTAGTAAAGTTCTGATGTTTTTACATATCTTACGATTGATTGCATGTTAAGATTGCTGAGTTTGTTTATATTGGGTCTCACATGGGCTATACTTTGTATGTCTAGGTATGCCTTAGAATTGCTAAGGTTTCGTGAAGCTGGTTTTGAAGTTATTGTAAAGGCAAGCTTCTTGTTAATCTTTTTGTATAGCTGTATTGGGGTGCTTCTGATGCTAATGGCCTTTTAATTTCCTATACAGGACCTTAGGAAAAGATGGGAGCGACAGTCTCGTGCCTTCTATAACTTATTTAGACAGCCTGACAGAGTTGAAAAGCTTGCTGAAATTATTCAACGCTTGGTACTGATTAAAAGTTTCACTTCCACTTCACAATTCAGAAATTGGCTCAGTTTTCCTAATTGTGTTTTACATTGCTTACAGGAGCAAGGCGATCTCAAGCTTCGGGTGCGAACTTTGGAATCTGAAAGACAATTTAAAAGAGTTGCTGTCGTCCAAAAGACAGTTGGAAATGTGAGTTGCCCTGGACTTGCACTTGATGCATTTTACTTTTCTATGTTTATTCATTCCGACTACTTGTAACCTTTTTTATAGAGAATAGATGGAAATTTCCTCTCTCCTTATGGACTAGACACATATCTTCTCTCTTTCAATTTTTTTCTACTCTCAACTAGCAAAAGAATTGGTAAATAATCTTAAGACAAATTGGTGCATGCATCCATTATGATTGTAATAAGGAAATATAGAACAAAAGGCCTTATATTATGCAACGACTTGATCTTCTTCTTTTGGTGTTAAAATAGTCATTTCTACCGGCCTCTGTTGTTAGCCAGGCATTGGAATTCAAATTCTTCTTTCTGATTTATGGAAGTAGAGAGAAACTGGAAGGTAAAGCATATAGGTGAAAAATGAGAGGACAACAAAATAGTAGGAAGATATTAAAGGGTAAATGCATAATCGTTAGCAAGTACTATAATGGATGGCTTGTTAGCTTCGTTTTCCAAAGTCATCGGCGATTACTAAACATCATTTTCTTTCCACTCATCATAGTGATATCAACTTCAATGATTGATCCATTTTATAGGGATCATAATCTTGTTATATGTTATTTATGCCCCCTGTATCCAGATACCTTGTCCTTCTAAATTGTTTCATAATGTAAACTGGGAAAAAGAATTCCCCTGCATGCCGTAAGCCTTTTAAGATTGTACTAGAGAAGTTTAGCTTCGTTTCTTCTACCTATGTGGCCAGTGATACACAACATGTAGAGTACATTTAAAAGGTGGGTGAGAAATTTGGTCGCTAAGCTTTTTCTGATATAGGATGAGAGAAGAAAGTTTCACCATCTACCCTCAAGGACAGGACATAGATTCAACATACATTTACTAATTAATAACGACAAAATATGGATATACCACTTCTCATTTCTCTTATGGAGTAGAGATGAGATAAAGATTTCTCTAATTGGGTCATGATCAATTAGTAACTTATTTCCTCATATATGAAAGTGATAATTAACACAAGTATATTTCTTAAATTTAAAACTTTGATAAGCATATCTTTTCAAATTTAGATTTATTTTGAAATGTGCTTGAGACGAGCCAGTTTGCTATATGACCTAAAAGATAGTGTTTTGACATTTTTATTACTTAATGGTATTTTTGCTTCTCTCATCTTCATGTATAACTTATAGTGATCCCAAAAAGTAAAGGAACTTTTACTAAAGAGCACTAGGTTATTACGTTCTTTATATCAGCCAAAGTTGGATTATAGATCATTTTACAGTTTATCCAATTAAAAAAAACATGAAGATGTGCAACAATTTTCGATGGAAAATTCTGAAACTGAAACAATTGTACACACAACGTTTCAAATGCAGCACCTTAAAGAAGATGTGCAACAGAGATCCTGGAGGATTCTGAATTACGAGGATCTAAAAAGATTCTACGTAATACACAAAAAATCTAAAAAGACTTTGTGCAAGCAACTATCGGCAGTAGAGC
This sequence comes from Iris pallida, assembly GCA_029216955.1. NCBI lineage: Eukaryota > Viridiplantae > Streptophyta > Magnoliopsida > Asparagales > Iridaceae > Iris > Iris pallida. The sequence continues at coordinate 7,995,673 of JANAVB010006396.1, read as the reverse complement.
TTCTAAAAAGAAGTTACTGTAAAAGGCAACAGCAGCGATGACAGGCGAGAATGAGATGCTGGGGTTAATGAACCACCGTTGCTCAAAGCTTTATTCGCCCCATACGAGCACGAACAGCTTCCAGGAACCAGCTAGTTCACGAAGAACTTCTGGAACGCTCGTAAGTCAATATTTGAGACTTGAACGGGCTTCCTGGACTTAACAGACTCCCTCAACTCTCTTCTTGGTGCATCTTTCAAAGGAGGCCAAGGGGCTCTATTTATAGAGTGGAGTTGAGACTTCACCTCTTCTCCTATCCGATGTGGGACTAAAATACCAATACTCAAAAATAGAGTTTGATATTTTAGATCATCCCACAATCAGCATAGAAGTGTGCCAGTCCACGCCTACCCCCCGAACACTCCCGTGCATGCACGAGACATCCTGGAGTCCGTGTCCGAGTCTGAGTCCGCACAACAAAAATTAACTTGCATCCTTGTTGGATTTAATCCTTTTTCCTTCTAGGAAAATACTTCCACATGGCACAAACTTGTGCCCCACTACACCTCATATGCACACCTCAACACAAGCAATGCATTATATTGAGATACTCACCATTTGGTGTAGCCGATGTGGGACTATCTTTTCTAGTCCAAAGGCAAAAACACCAACAATCCCCCACATATCTCAATATATGGGTTGAGAGTTCCCCACAGTGACTGCCCATCATGCATTAGGAGAGATGTCGCTACGACTTGAATCTTCCCGCATAGGTTAAATAACAGCATGATACAAGAATGGACTAAGCCTTGAATTCTGCACCATAACTGCAATTCTTCCTACTCACATAATGACATCAACTGTGCTTCTGGCTGTACATTGAAGGCCTTGTGCCAGCCTGGTTTCAGTGTATAATTTTTGGGCGTCTACAAGTTTACCCTCAAGAGACGGCCTGATATCTCTGTCCATACACTATAGGTGAGTTCTTTATAAAGAGTCATAGCATGAAGCATTGCGCTTCTTTGCGATGCTACGCCGCTATGACATGGCTTAAAGCCGAGGCTTTACCCCACCTGGGTACCTCATAGTAGTGTCATACTACTGTAGCATGAGGTCACAGGCCTCTTTGTAGTGCCAAACTACCCAGGATGAAGCCTTGCACATCCGTGCGGTGTTACGCCGCTATGACATGGCTCACAAAGCCGAGGCTTTACCCTACCTGGTACCTCTTCGTGGTGTCATGCCACTGTAACATGAGGACATCATCCTCTTTGTAATGCTGTATACAACTCTTTAATTACGTCATACAGCATTAGGCTACCTGCCTATTTGCGGTGCTACGCCGCTGTGACTTGGCTTGCAAAGCCGAGGCATTACCCCTACCTGGGAACCTCATGGTGGAGTCACCCTACTGTAGCATGGAGTTTCACTCCTTGTAGTGCTGCTGTACCGTGCTTCCTGTAAAGCATACCAGGCATTCACTCTGCTTGAGAACTCATTAAGGCGTTGAAGCCAACCTTCCACAGGATCAGTTTTTTCCGCAAAAAAAATACATAGTAGACAACAGTGGTTATGGGTCCGTATCTCTTCCATGTTCCAGAGAACAAGTACCCACTGCTACCTGATAGTTTCCCAGTCAGTGATCTTCCTTTGAACCAAAAGTTAGATGCCTAGTAGATTTCTCTTTGAACTAATAGCATAAAACTTTATTGTAGGATTACAAAGACACACTATCAGAATGCCTTCAAGCCCATTTTACAAGCTGTGTCATCGACCAACTGGCGCTTGAGGCCTTTCGTGAATGGATCTGCCAGGTTTTCCTGACTCCGAACATCAATCACTGCAATTACACCTCTTTTTATAAGATCGTGTACTGCCCTGTGCTTCAACCGCACAGTCCTCTTCTTTCCGTTGAAGAGTTTATTTGATGCCACTGCTGCTGCCGCCTGGTTGTCACAGTATATCGGTATTGCCGGTATCTGAGCCCCAACCACCGGAAGATCATACATGAGCTCCCGAAGCTACTCTGCTTCATTTGCAGCAGCATCCAATGCAAAGAATTCAGATTCCATGGAGGAGCGAGATAACATAGTCTGCTTCTTTGACTTCCACGATATAGCAGCTCCGTCCATGGCGAATACGAATCCACCTGTGGAATACTCGCTCTCCATATCTGAACACCAGCTAGCATCACTGAAGCCTTCCACTACTGACGGATCTCCGCTGTAGAAAAGTGCATATGTCTGAGTTTTCTTGAGATATCTCATAACACGCTTCACAGCTTTCCAGCGCTCAACGCCTGGATTGCTAGTGAACCGACTCAGCATTCCCAGAATTAGCGAAAAATATATAAAAGGGTACGAAATGTCCTTTTTGTCCTTTTAATTTATTAAAAACACCCACGAAACCTACTCTTCAAAAAAATATTTCGATTCTTCCTTTTCTTCCATACGTTGTTCACTTTCGAATCTAGGTTTTCTCCTCCAAAATATTCAAACATTACATCAAAAACTCGTCAGTGACTCTGCATTCATAATCTTCACACCTGTTGTAAAATCACGAAGAATTGTCATTCTCCATGTTAAAATGGTGGCGGATGGCCATTTTTCGTGTTAAAATCATGAAGAATAGTCATTCTCCGTGTTAAATGACGAAGAATGGTCATTCCCTGTGTTAAAATGCAGGAGAATAATCCTCCGTGTTAAAATCACGGAGAATGACTATTCTCCGTTTTCAAATCACGGAGAATTGCCATTTTTCTGTTAAAATCACAGAGAATGGCCATTCCCCGTGTTAATTTGCATATCATTCTCCTTGTTAAAATCATGAAAAATTATCGTTCTTCGTTGTTAAAATCACAAAGAGTAACCATTCTCCATGTTAAAATACAGGAAAATGGCCATTCTCCTTGTTAAAATTACGGGAAATAGCTATTGTCATGACCCGCTACCCAAATTGTTGGGCCGGGCCAAGCCATGTTCAGCCTACGCTTGGTTATAGCGTAGTAAGCTGTTCTAAGTAAAGGCAGTAATGAATCTAAGATACTAACAGTTCTAATATCACACTTAAAAGGTTCATCACAACACAGCATTTATAAGCGAAAGTAAAATAAGTACAAACTTAATAATACACTTCCAAAGTATTAAACTGGAGACAAAGTCGAGTAACTACAAGATGTAGTCTAAATATTTCAACAACTAAGCCAAAAATAATCTAAGAGAGACTACCAAGCGAGGTTCCCTGCAGAGACTTCCTCGGAAGCAATGGACCGGTACTCTAAAGTGAGTCCATAGAAAAGATCACAGAGCAAATCTTCCTCCGAAAGTATGCCAACAACGTTATCCTGTCAGGACAAGAGCAAGTACTGGTTCTGCAAAATAAATATACTGAGCATGGAATGAAAAGAGATGTAATAAATAAGAATTATGTCATATCACAGTCTATCATGTAGAAGATACATTTGTCATGGCGACAGATATATATGTAATATTTAAAATTGGAGAAGGTACGTGATCGGTCAATAGGTATAAAATTTACTGGCGTACAAGTCTACATGTAATAAAATGTACATATGTACAAGTATACAAGCATAGATGTACATTCGTACAGAAATACGGGATAATGGCCTACGACGAGGTATGCATGTAATACGACCTTCCTCAGTACATACGTACGGGAGAAGGGGACATGATCACGTACTCAGCTATCAGTTTCCCTATAACCTGTCATAGCATGTGAGAGATACAAGTATAGTTTAAAGCAAGTGAAAGATACTGAGAGCAGTTTAAAGCATATGAAAGATAATGAGAGCAGTTTAAAGCATGTGAAGCATGCGGTAGGTACATAGAAACATGTAAGATAAGATTTTCAGTTTAAATAACTGTATTAACATTGTTCATATGCAATTCATTATCATATCCAGTAAATAGAGTTTGTAGGGGTACTCGCCTCGAGAAAGATAAGGTGATAATGTAACGCCCGTAGTTCGTATTACGTATTTTGGTATACGTGTACATATTTTGACTCATGTTGCCAGTTTCATTGTATGGTTTATTTTAGCATTTCATTGCTTGGTTCGGCTTGGTTCAATTTTGCATGTGAACCAACCCTACCTACCTCCACCCCTAACCCCATTTATATCCTACCTACTTTTCTCTCTCCTCATAACTCAGCATTTACTTCTCCTTCTTCTTCTTCCTCCCTGGCATAGAGCTCCACCTACCCCCTCTTCCACCGACAAGTGCATATTGCTTCATGGAGGAACTCAAGTTTTTTTGTTCCATTTTCTTTCTCATGAGATTCTAAGACACTTTAGTACTTAGCATTTTTAATTTCCATGTTTTATTTCGTGTAGATCTAAGCTTGTTGTATTTCCGAATTTCTTGGGTTTTGATCTATTAAACCTTATTATTCTCAAGTTTTGATGGTTCCATGTTGTAGAGAATTTCTTTCTGCCCCATTTCGACCTATGGAAGTCTGAATTCTGACCTTAGATGAAGGAGTATAGAACTTGGAAGCAATGGCTTCATGGTTCTTCTTTTCGGAACAGTGGAGAAGAAGAATAGTACTTGACCGCATGACCTTGCCCGACTCAGCTGCATGGCTTTTTCATGCGGCAAAGTCCCCTTTGGCCGCATGGCCCTTGCCGCATGGCCTTAGCCGCATGGCCTTCACCCGTCCGACTCAAGTTAGCTCCAGCCGCATGACCTTGTTCCCCCACTGTCGCATATGCCCGTTCCTTCTTTGGCCGCATGACCCTCATTCGGCCCTGCCATATGAGACCCCCATCTATTGTCGTATAGCTCTTCCAGCCGAGCCGCATGGCTTCGGTTGGCCTTAGCCGCATGGCTTTGGTCCCCCTGCCGTATAAGCCTGCTGTCCTTAACCGCATGTGCCCTTTTCCTCCAGTCGTATGAGCCTGTCCCCTTCTTGCCGCATGGCTTCTTCTAGCCGAGCCGCATGGCTTTGCTCGACTTAGCCGTATGAGCCCGATCTCCCTTGGCCGCATGAGCCCGTTCTCCCGGAGCCGCATAAGCCCTTAACCCCTGGCCCCTTTCATGCGCCATTTTCCTCCGGCCGCATGAGCCTGCTCCCCCTCCCGAGCCGTATGAGCCCGTCCTGCTTAGCCGTATGGCTCTTTCCATAGCCGTGCACTCCTTTTACCATGTTGAGCTGTTACATTTATGCTTTTGTCTCATGACTCTCTGTGTAACTTGGGTCCCTTAATAGAATGCTTGTACCTTGTTAATTCTGAATATATTCCATGACAAGATAGTGACCCATCGTGGTGCACTCTTGACAAGTAACATGACATGATAGTGGCCCGTCGTGGCACACTCCTGACAAGTAAACCTGACAAGATATACCTCGATATGCTGTTGCGAGAGCTAGCATGACATAACAAGAATGAATGGCCTGGATACCGTGGGCGATTGTGTTTGTACATATGAACCAGTATTGTCTTGCATCTTGTCTAGGACGGGGACCCCTGAGTACCACGGTCAGGGGTACCTACTGAAATTGATTAAGGCTAATAACTAGAATAATTCAGTAGTCATGAAGAGATTTTTCAGCTACAGGCAATCCTGTTATCTGGGCGCGCAAGAGGACTTGTAGCCTGCCGACGAGTAGGGCACATTTCCAGCACACTATCATGTGTTGTACCCTTCATAAACGGATATTCGACCTGGATAACCTGGATGGTCTGCAGGACTTGTGGCTGTTGGAACATCTCATTGCATCTTGCTAGTAACTAGGCATATGATAACCCTAGTTAGTTAAAGTATCAAGCCGTACTCATTGCTTGGTCGTGATTGATTGGATGGAGTCTAACTCAGTCTAGTCTTGTCTTGATCCTGTACAAGAATGTAACATGACCTGATTGCTTGTGCTTTATTTTATCGATAAATGGTAGAAAACCAAGTTCCGTTCAGACGAAGGGTTACAACTCCGGTCCTTGTTTGGTTTAAGCGTTGTAACTCGGTTATCTGAATAGTCCCATGGTTATCTCATCGTATATCGTCATGATTTCATATATTACCAGTCTTTATTATATAATTATATCTTGTGCTAATTGCTGGTTTTAGTTCTTAAGTAAAGCTTCCTTTGTGGCACTTGCTCTTTCTGGGGTCTGACCTAGTTGGTTTTGTATGGCCATATACCGGAGCAGCTCCAAAGGATCTGCCAACCTTCCAGCCAGATGGTGACCACCAGGCGTAACCCTAGAAACGAGTGGGTTTTATCTTTGGCTCTCCCACTCTATTGTAAAATTATTCTTTTGAGGCGTTTAGCCGACGAGCACGTGTTAGCTTGATTGCACCTTACTTATTGTCTGCCTACGGGCTGTAACATGATTGACGAATCCTAGGGTTGATCATGTATGACTGAAACTCTTGCTAGTCTTCACATTTTGTTCGACTAGCTTCATGATCATCCAAATATGTAATGTATGGGACGCCTTACTATTGTATATTTGATGCTCTAACATCTTGTAATTGCTTTTACTTGCTTGAGATTGAGACAATAGGCTTGTTCGTGACCATAAGAGACTGATGGCTTGTAGTTAAACCCTCATGTATCTAGACAGCCGTGACCGTATAGCGAAGTGGATTCCATTTCAATATACGTAGATGGCTATGTATGCCCCTGCTCTCCAGTATTATGGTTCCGGGTCATTACAGATAAGAATGCAGAGGAAGAAGTCTGGTGTCGTGTCACTGTCAAAAAATGGGTATAACAAACTCAGATCCTATTCTATGTTCAAGACTCTAGACTGCTAACTCTAACACTAGTGGTGTGACACGACTTCTAACTGGGACACTTAACTAAATGATGTCCCAGCATAGTAGACCAATTTTAGGTGACACTAAGCCTATAACCAACACTCAGACTCCTTAGAAACTCAAAGATTATTTTAGAGTTTTACAAAAACCAAGTATATAAATATTTACTAATAATAAGAATTAATTATATTTAAGGGTGATACATAAGCAAAAATCCACCGATATCGTCGGATGACAAAACAAATATCACTAACGTGTCCAGAATGGTCAAATTAGCTAGGATAGCCTACCCATAAGTCTAATTTAGACACAGGGGTAAAATGGTAATTTTGGGTCAAAACGGTGTCCGTATTGGACCCACTTTGTACCAAAAAATGTGTCAGGATAAAAATCTACAAAACCTAGAAAATTATAGGTCCATGCATCCAGAATGACGATACGAATCCAACGGTATGTCCGAAATTGGATTCTGATGGGCCGATCACAAAATGACACGTTGACCCGGACATCTGGAATCCGATTTGTACGGAAATACATGCCGATGTCAAAGTCCACTAAACCTAACAAAGTATGTGCCCACGTGTCCAGAATAAATATACGAACCCAACGGTATATCCAGAATTGAATTCCGATGAGTCGATCTCAAAATGGTCCGTTGACTCGGACTATGGACACCCAATTTGTACCGAAATACGTATCGGGGCCACGTTGCTCCAAACTCAACAAACTTTATATAAATTTGTGCTAGAACGACACCACGAGCCTACTGGTGATTTCAGAATTGGAATTCGGAGTCTCGGGTCCAAAATTAGAATTTTATAAGTTGGAAATTATGAATTTGGACGGCCACCTATGGCGTCAAATTCAACCAATCAAACAAGCTCACAACAAAATAAAACCTAAAGGGAAGGAAGAGGGTTATACCAGCTGTGCATAGGAACTGGTGACACACCAAACGGAGCTGCGATGGCGAAGATACGAGTCAACGAAGTTGGCTCCACAAAACTGTCCAAAAATAACACAATTTAAACGGTCAACTTCGTGGCCGGTTTTGATCTATCAAATCATCGAACTAACAGTTGAAACTTGACAGGGGAGAAGGTTTATATTTCGAGATTATGACAGAAAAAAGAGTCCGTCGATCCAACGGTCAAATTTCTCGAAAAACGTGCACAAAGGCGCTATCCCGAAACGAGATTCTGACTTCGTCATTTCGTACGTCACGACAGAATTCTGTGCGATACGTACGAATCTCCTACGTGGCTCCACGGGGAGGTCGACGAACACCCGGGGGGTCGCCAAAGCTTCGTCGGACAATGGGGCGGTCGAGGTTGGGGTCATGGCGGTCGCTGGCGCGTTATGATGGCATGGCAACCGCTGCTGCTGCTGCCGTTTGCGCTATGGCGTGGGGCCTAGTAAGGGAACGGCAACGGCGGTGGTTGGCCGCGGTGATTCACGATGGTTGGCCACCCCACACTGATCCTACTGCTCACAGCTACATTGCAACCTCACGCGTGCATACGCACGACAGCAGTACCCCTCGCGTACGTCTGCACGCACCTGCGTGGCCCGGCTGTGCCTGGCCGTGCCTGGCCGATCGGGCAAGGGTGGAGGAGGAAGAGACGAAGTTGATGATGGTGATGGTGATGAAAGTGGGGGTGTCGGCTGTGGAGTAGGGGAGAGGTGGTGATGATGAAGTTGATGAAGGAGAGGAGAAGAAGAAGAAGAAGAAGAAGAAGAAGAAGAAGAAGAAGAAGAAGAAGAAGAAGAAGAATAAGAAGAAGAAGTGGAGGAAGAAGAGGTGGAGGTGATGAAGAAGAAGAAAGAGATGGAGGGTGCTATCGGTTGAGTGTAGGGAGAAGAGAAAGAGAGATATCGGCCATGGGGGGGAGGTGGCTGTGTAGTAGATAGAGATAGATATTTGTATATTAAAGAAAAGAGAAAAAGATATTTGTATAGAGATATTTAAATAAGTAGAGAAAGAAAGAGATATTTAAATAGGGAAAAAGAGAAATTGTGTGGGGTGTTTGGGTAGTCATTAGAGGGCCTACATAGAATTGGGTTGGATGTTGGTTCAAGTTTGGCTAAGGTTTGATCATAATTATAAATTTAAATCATTTATAATCATCGATAAAATAAGAGCACACGAGAGATCAATTGGGTGGCACGCAAGTAGAAGGTGGATAGTAGGCTCAAAATAGATCAAAACCATATATTAGATCAATTAGATTGGACCGATGTCGAGTCTCGAAATTAAATTGAAAGTTAGATTAGGTTTTACGGTAGATGATCAATTGGCCTAAATTGATCCGAAAATTGTGCAATGCAAAAAGTGCACAAGGAAACAAGTTTTAAGTGGGACATGATATCTCAAAATGAAGATAATCTTGTCTACTACAAAACTCATAAAGAAACTTTTCAGAGATTGACATCTCTGACGCTCCAGAAATCAAAATCACGGAGAAGAACATTAATGATCAAAATAATTAAATAATAATATTTATTAAAAATAATTCATTTAGAAAATTTAAAATAAACCATAAAATTCAGGGGCCTTACAGCTATCCCCTGTTGTAAAATCACGGAGAATGGCTATTCTCCATGTTAAAATCACGAAGAATGGCCTTCTTCATATTAAAATCATGGATAATGGTCATTCATGTGTTAACATGCAGAAGAATAGTTATTCTCCATGTTAAAATCACAAAAAATCATGTAGAATGGCTATTTCCCATGTTAGAATGCAGGAGAATGGCTATTCCCCTTGTTAGAATGCTGGAGAATGGCCATTTCCCGTATTAAAATCACTGAGAATGATCATTCTTCGTGTTAAAATTACGGAGAATGGTCATTCCCCGTGTTAAGATCACGGAGAATGATCTTTTTTTCCTTCTATTTTTTAAAGTATATATTGATTGATATCATACATTATAGTATTATTTGTTTTATATCAGTACAAACAACCGAGCACAGTGATATAGTCGCCTGAAAACTTCAAATCTCTCCACGAAGATGATGATGATGATGATAATGATGATGAGTGATGATCGGAGTTCGACTAAAGAAAAGTACAGTAAACTATGAACGATCTTTACGATCTCTATTGAAGATGAGAACAATAGAATTCAGATCTCTCGTGAAGAAGAAGAAGAAGATGAAGATGAAAATCGCAATCCAAATCTGAGTTTATGAATTCAAATACATATATATGACCAAATTTGCACGAAGGGGTAGTTATGGTATTATCAAAATGGCAATTTTGTAAATACAGAGCATCTAAAGGGAATCTTGGAATATTGAACGTGAAAATACATAATTTTGGGTACTTCATAAAACCTACCCTGCAGGTGGATTTTTCATAAACACCCATCCTGAAAGTGGGTGTTTCAGCAATTCTCAGTAATTTATTTATTTTTAAATTTTTAACGCATGTTGCTCACTAATTTATTTATTTTTAACGCTTAATTCATTCATTAAAATAAATTTTTTTGTTTTAAGTTGTATTGAATGCCTACTGCTCACTTATTTAAAAAAAATCTATTTTGGTTTTTTAATGATAATATTTTTTACTTTTCTAATGATAATATTTTTGAAGAGAATGGATTTTTTTTTACTGTGACATTTTGTCATATTAACCATCTTTTTAATATTTATAGTATTTCTAATATCATTTTTCAAATTATATTCGAATTTTTACGTTAATTTTAATATCATTTATCGAAAATTTAAGCAAATATCATAATTTTGACTTTTAATGAATATCATGAACCCACTATCCTATTGAGAAAAATTTTAAAGCATGATCAATCTAATCTCAATATCATTTATTCATTTAATATCAAGTCATGTTAAAGAAAATCTGAATATCATTTAATCAGGCTTCCTCTATTTAATTTTTATTCTATTTTTAACGCCTGATGCTAACGTATGTTGTTGTTCAGTAATTAGAATTTTTTTTAAACGTATGTTGCTTACTAATTAATTTATTTATTTTTGGTTTTTTAATGCATGTTGCTCACTAATTTATTTATTTTTTAATGTGTAACGCCCCAGTCCCAAAATACTTAGGACGGAGTACGTAGAGATGCCAGCTGTATACATATAAAGTATACTCCAATGTATGGAACCCCGTATGTATACATAAGCTGTAAAATGCAGCAAACCATGATAACTAAATCTCATCCACCAAATAAGAGAATAATAATATAAATCAACTATAAAATTTACCATTTATACATGTAGTTGGCGGAGACAAATCTACTACCAACTATTTTAAAAGAAAGAAATATACAAGAAAAGGATAGATAAAAATGACAAGACAAAACAAGGGTAATCATCTTCGAAGGAATGGAAAAGATCACGACCTTGGCTAGAACACCTGCGAAAAGTCACAAAGCACACACCTAGAGAGATAACCAGGTCCTCAGAGGGACGTAAGAAGATACATAAAGAACGTGCCATGTATAACTGCGAAAGTAAACACTATAAAACTACAACACAACTGGGTTCCTAACCGTCTAAGTGATATGCACTTCGAGGACAACGTTCTACGTAGGGGCTGTAGGATCAGCAGAATAAATAAAGAGTGGCAGTAAGTAGCGCTTATCCGAGTCACTATCGGCCATGGACAGTAAGTAGTGCTCATCTGAGTCGCTATCGGCCCCCGGGCAGTAAGTAGTGCTCATCCGAGTCGCTATCGGCCCAAAATGTGTTTCAAAGTAAATGTATCCCATATGCTAATAGCTGCCCTCTCCCCCCAATGATACTATACATGCGTTGTAACCACGACGCACCAACACATGTCGCTTCCACAACACTGTTTTATACCTAATAACTGTCAAGTCTTCTAACATGCATCTATTGACTGTTATTTCCAACGCATATGCACGGGAGATCAACCAACACGCAAGTGACCACTATATGTTACTCACAACTCACACACAACTCGTGTAAAATCATGACAAGTTAATGAGACACACTAAATTGACGGTAGTCCCTTAACTCTAGGTCCATATGCAAGAAGAAATATAATAAATAATTGAAAATAAAAGTGCATAGAATATACAATAAGTGAATAATAAGATACAACTAAATGTAAGCAGTAAATATGACAAGGTATCTTGCCTGAGGTTGTGTGCAAAAAAGGACGACATCTATTAGCTCGAACCGTCAAAATAGTGAAGCGATGAAAGCCAAATTCCGCATATGTCCTCGAATGCTGAAATAAACACCACGAACGTGTTCGAAATATAAGATATATCTAGGAAATGCATGCCCAAAAGTCCAATTCTGGAACAGGGGTAAAATCGTAATTTTGGGTCAAAACGATGTCTGCCGTTGGACCCATTTTACACCGAAACGTATGCCAGAACCTACGATCTCTAAAGTGTCAAACTATATGTCTACAGTTCCAATTTGAGGGGACGAACCCAATCGTATGTCTAAAGTTGGATTCCGGTGGGCCGGGCACAATTTCGTCCGTTGGATTGGGTCGCGGGCCCGCCAAATAGGCGTTCCAGTCGACCTTCTCAGAATTGGACCAAACTTGGCATACAGGACCAGAAAAATGATACGGTCCTGCTGGCGTATGTTTCGTCTCGATTTGACTAACGTGCACAAAGTAATTGGAAATTTTGCAAAGAGGCCGATACGATAAATTTTGACGGATACGTATCAAATTCGTCGCGCACACGTAACCAATTTGAATTCCATCAAAGCCCACACGTTCGCGAAGTCGATACGCACCTTTCGATGCTTTCGGTTCGCGGCCACGTCGCCCGGTTTGGGGGGATTCACGTCATATCGAAGGATTTTTCTAAAATTTTAGTTTCCAAAACAAGGTTTTTCTTAATTTGGAATTAATTTTAAACAGAAAATAAAGATCTAAAAATTAAACTAAAAATAGGGTTTTGATCTCGTATAGGTTGTCTAAAACTATGTTCAGATAGTTTCCTAATATTTATGACAACGTGGTCGAAATTCGATCGCAAACATAGGTGATTGGGACAGTTCTATTGTTCAGAAAAATCGAGATTTTCTCGATTTTGGAACTCGTTTTTTGTCGCACTAAGCAAAATTAAATAAACTACTTGAAGAAAATCCTCGAGGGTTAGGTTTTTCATATACCGGAGCAAACGTCTCACAAAATGAACAGTCGTGCGTCAAGAAATCGTTGTGCAAAGTTGGGTTGATCAACCGCTCACGCTGTTGTTTCACTTTGTTGAGCGTGCGGATTTCGGCGTTGTGGTCGTCCTCTGGCGAACCTTTTGTAGCGGCGAGGTGCGCATGGGTGCCAGGAAGGTGCTGGAGAGGGTGGCGGAGTTTGTGTTGAGGAATTAGGGTGTAGTTGTTGTTGTTGTCGTTTGTTGTATAATAGGCTCTCGGGTGAACAGTGGCCCATCCGCGGGTACTGTTCACCCGAGGATGGTTTTTTTTTTCCTTTTCTTTAATTAAATCTAAAAAAATAATTTAAATATAATTTAAAATAAATATATCCTTTAAAAATATTTATGTTCTCATACTAACCTCATCATTCATATTTCTATTACTACTAATATTATTAAATAATTGCAAAAAAAATTTTATTTGAAATATAAAAATTCTCCAATCCTTATATACCAATATAATTTACCATATACATAATTTGAATATCCTTATATAAATTTTTACCATTTAAAAAAAAACTAATTTAGACATACACTAAATAGATACTAGTTATATTTTGTTGAAAACTATAGTAAAAACTTATATCTAATTGTTTTGAAACTTTCTATTAAAAATATGCATTATCTATACATATAAATGTATATATACTCACACTAAATTATCCTAGTAAAAGGCAAAGTAAAATCTAGGGGTCAACATTATTTACCTACATATAAATTTATACTCAAAATAATAATAATAATAATAATAATAATAATAAGTAAAGAGAAAAAATATTTAGAAGGGGAAAATTTTAGGGAGATTTACATCCTACCCAACTTATAAAAATTTTGTCCTCAAAATTAAAAATAATCTTAATATATAATAAAATATAAAATGACAAGATTTGGTTTATGGGAGGACAGGCACGTCAAGTCATAACTTGGTTTCCGAAACGACGGAGGAGGTGGTTATCACGGAAATACGAATTGTCGCCATAAACTACAAGATAGGGTATTCTTGGTTCGAGGCCCTACCCAACTTATAGAAGTTGGCTAACCTTATAATCGTCGTTACAAAATTTCTTGGAAGGAACAGTTTCTAAGAAGAGGCACGTGGGTATTGGACACTTCTGCCCGCACTCACGAATTCAAGGTGAGCCTAGATATGGTCATGGCATTCTTGTTCATTATCTACTATAAGAAAGTTACTATAATCAAACATTGCCACTCTAGAGGTCAAGCTTCTGACAAGCTGGTAGGGATCTCTAGTTTGAGTATACTAAGATGTGTCGGTTCAGAAGGATTTCTTTTTTCGTCTAATTTAGGAAACTAAGAAGTGAGCTTGAATAACTTAGGGAAAGAAGAATTTATGGCCAAGTGATGAGAATCTATGATAATTAAAGAACCCATGCTATAGAATATGATTAGGCAAGTGTTTTGAAAACTCTAAGTCATAGCGACTAATATGTGTGGGGTGATTTTTGGTGTTGTGTATGAGACATACGCTTGCTTGGGTGGAGTGCCTACCTCATAGGTGTGTCGTGTCTTGCATGGATCATGGATATTCAGTTTAGTTAAGAGAATGGATATTTGCAAGGTTTAAAATCAAAATGAAACCAAAGTGGGCATCTATGGCTTGTTTTAATGGGAAGATATCATACATATGGAGTATTTTAAAATAGAGCACATGAAGGTGGGTTGGTGTGGGACCCGTACGTCATGTGTGTAGCTTGATTGGTCTAGTTTATGAGGGTGGAACTTGCGGAAAAGAAAGCGCTAGTGTTGTGCTGTAAATATCAAAGTCACGGTAGAGGTCATCAGATGATACGAATAAGAGTGGACGCTATGAACCATTGCTTATTAGTTCAATTAGAGTCAATTTATCCCAATGATTTGCTAATTCAAGAATCCTACGTTCTACAGAGGCTTGGAATCCATATAACCTGAAATTCTTATCTCCAACTTAAACAAGGACACGATTATAGGGTAGGATGGATTTGAAGAATTCAAGGTTGCGATCTTCGTTACATTAATTGTTGGAAAAACCGCACTATAACTAGAAATGATATGCAATACAGAGAGAAGTCATGTCAGGAGCTCGTACCGTAATTTTTGAGCAATTGGGAGAAGTGGTTGTATATATCCTTCTTGTATCCTCAAATCTGCAAGTTTTAATGACACACAAACCGAGGGTGTCGTGTTAAATCTTCTTACGGCCTATGCGAGACTATAGTCGAGGGTAACGACTTCTATAGTCTGCCAAAAAATAACTTGAATGCTAAATCCCTAACTTTCTGCTCATAACAAGCTCTATAAGGCTACTAATGGCGTCAAAGGTAGCACCTTGCGATAATACTGCTAACTAATAAGTTCAGGTATTTTCCTTGGAATGATAGGTTAACTATATTAAGCAGGACAAATAAACTATTAAGGGTGTTTTCCACTATCAACTAATGTCTTAACAATAAATGGTGTATCTAAGACAATGCTCTACGTGATTGCTCTATGTCTTCTCAAGGCAGTAGGAGAGGTCTGGGTCAAGCATAATCGGAAACAAATTGATGCAACGGGGTTCCATTCATCTCGTAATATAGGTTACGAGGAGATATTGTTAAAGGATTTAGGGGAGGAGGATTAGTGGACCAAGGGATGAGGACTGTATATATAATAGCTGTAGGGACTTGTTTCATAAGATTTGGTTTTATAGTCCAATATGGTGATAGACAAGAATGGGTTCAACAGAGTCTTAATGGGTTCCCTATTTAGACTCATTTTTTGATTGCATGACCCTTATTTTAATCTATAGTGGCTGGACAAAACCTCGTAGAATCAAATTAAACCATCCTTATTAGGTTAGGATGATGTAGAATAGGTTCCAACTCAAGTGGTTGGGCTATTTGCTAGTCGGGTTGGTTAAATAAGTTCCTTAAGCCTAAAAATATGCCTTCTGTGACTTTTGGGTTTAAGTAGCACAAGGGGCCACTATTGAGTGGCACACTAGTGGCATATGGCTAGTGAGTTTCGAGTAGATCACAACCATAGATTGGGTCAAATGATTTGAGTCGAGGTTGGATCTCTAACTGAAATTGAAAAGGACAATGGTATTATGGTAGGGTTACAGCTAGCCTATTTGACTCGAAAGTTGTATCATAAAAATAAAGTACAAGGAGACGTGTTTTAGTGGGACATAATATGTCTACATGAAGGTGGAGCCATCTATGTCTTGTATTTGATGTTTGTTGGAAGGTAACAGCTGGTCTTGTGCTACGAATATAAATGTCACGGTCGGGGACACCAAATAATCTGAATAGAAAATGGGAGTTCATAGGGCACTAATTATCACCCTAACGAAAATCAACTTACTCTAATCAATCGGTAATACTAGTATATCCTAAAATCTAGAAGGCTTACAATTTCTCACTCTAGAAGCTAAGACATAGTTTTAGGATTAATGAGGTTAGAAATTTTTAAAGTTGTGATATCGTACCTTGACTCTTGATAATAAAGAATAAGACACAGCGTAACGTGATACGGTAGATATGAATCAAGTTCAAGGATCGTTCCTCGATTCTAATAAATGGGAAAAGAGTGCGTACAATGATACATGATTCGATAAAATATATTGAACCACTATTTCGTAGTATACGAAAGTTATCGATAGGGTAACGAACTCTAAGATACGTCCTATGAAAGATCTCTACTGGCTAAGTCGTAAACTTCTATTGGTGTTAAGTCGGTCAGACTATAGTCATAAGATTCTTGATGGTGTTGCACATAGTGCTCATGCATTGATGTTGATAACTAGTGAGTCAATACGATGGAGCGTTATGCTACAGATATTGGCCAAGCTGGTGAAGGTGTTGTTCTAATGCTAAGTCATGTCTTTAATAATGAAATTTTATACCTAGAATAACACCTGCTGAATCCCTAATCTTGGGATGGGTGTTTATCATAGTCATGGTAAATGCTTGTCCTTGCTTTTATCTATTCATCTCATGTCTAATCTGTGGAGGCTTAGTCAAGTAACGGTTGAGTTAAGACATACGGGTCGCTAGTTAAGCCAAGAATCAAGATGAATAATTAGAGGCTCACCATACTTGATTCCTAGAGATTAGATAGTCTCCTAGGTTTTTGTTTGACCAAGGGTAAGATCCTAATCATTCTCAAATTTTATGACTAGCAGATCATGATAATAGTTTTAGGGTCGAGGGTGTAATGCCCCGCATCGTACGGCACATTACGCTGAGACGTTGACTCAAAGAGTCGTATTGATCGAATGAAATGTATCGATACAAGTCGATACGAGAGGTACGTTGTCCCGAACAACGCATCGAACTAAGTCGATGCGAAGAGTTGCATTGTCCCAAAAGAAATGCATCGAGTTAAATCGATGCGAAGTGCTGCATTGCTCCGAAGGATAAGTGCGTTGAGACGGCTCGAAGATTCTAAGAAATCGAATCGACCAAGATGCAAGTCCGAATCGATGTAACTATTGATTTTAGTTGGTTTCATGTGCAGGCTATCCATTTATGCTGAAATATTAAAGGTCGATATATTGTCTTATTCAGAAAGGGGTCCACGAAACCAATCGTCGCCTTGCGACGGACTGAGGCGTTGGCACGGTAAGCCAAATCGGATGTATAATTCAATAAAGCATGAAGTGCTCGAATGGCTAAGTCAGGAGAGTTGGCCGTACAACGAAGTTATAAAATTGAGCCGCATCAGCTCGGCAAACAACAAGGCGTATCGGTTTAAGGTGGGAGGATTGACTCTTCTTTTTACTCCTTCATACCTAAGTCAAAATATATCATTGTATGCTAAGTTAACCTATCGACACCACAGGCATGGTCCGATCGGAAGATAAGTCGTAGTGTGTGTCGAACACTAGTTAGAATAATTAAAATAAAACGTGTATCAAATACACGAGTCGCTATGGAACATTGGATATCGCAAAGGCGAACGCCTCGATGTGCAAGCTGCAAGAACATGGGATAACTGTATTCGACAAGTGCCTTCGTGCACGAGCTATTTCGTGCCTTCGTACAAAAGTTAGAAAGGCTAGCACATTGAGAGTTAGAAAGGCTAGCACATTGAAAGACAATAGGCGAGCGCCCTAGCGTGCAAGCCACGAACATTGAACACTAAGTCAGAGAACATAGAATACGACTTTGATGCATGCACCAAGTGCACGACGCGAGGAAAAAGATGATAAATGTGTCGAAACGTGCCTACATGCACGAGATCATAAAAGATAGCTTCATTGCGAAAGAATATAGCTGTAGCATAAATGTGACGGAACTGTCGGATATGACATGATGCCTCGAAAGGTGTTCGGGACCTTCAGATTGTTCGGTTGACGAATATTGAGTTGAGGCATGATGCCGTTGAACATTAAAATGAAGTATGAAATGTAAGAACATAGAAAGTTAATAGAAGGAATACGAGATGATAAAGTCTGACTCTCGAAATCAAGACTATGTTTGGTTGTTTGAATAATAGGACGTTGCATGGTCAAATGAACTTGAGATAATTGTGATAATCTTCTGTACACGGAACGTTTCCTCCGAACGGGCTACGTCGAGGCACCAGGACCGTTCGGCCTAGGAGGGATATAATCTTTAATGGACGCTCATCTGTAAAACGACTAGCCAGCGGTTATAGATGTAAAAAGCCACAAATAATGGTAGGCATGCGGTATGTTTCGGTTGTTTGGGATAGCAACCCAACCCGTGAAACGCCGGGCTACCCAAATTCGAGAAAGAAAAGAAAAGAAAGAAAGGAAAAGAAAAGAGAAACACCTTTAGTCTATTTTGGCACGGATACGCCAACGACCTTTTCTTATGGTTAAGGAAAAATGGGTTGAAAGTGTAGGCACGTATGTATCCTACGCATATAGATCCTGTTTAGAGATGCACTTATAACATGACAGGGAAGGAATGGGGAGTATTCACCTTGCGTCAGTGCAAGGGCGAGTACCTCTATGTTGGTAAGAAGTCGCACCATGAAACAAATACGAGATTGCTTGCATGCTTGCCTATTCAATTCGAATAACTTGCTTGCCATGATAACATGCTTTACGCTTTCGAATATGACATGAAATCAACCCTAAGGAGAATATAGCAAGATCATAAGCTAAGTTGCATGATTGAACATAAATACTAAAATATCGGTTTAGAAAGTTAGGCTTTTCGTCAGTACATGCGAGGACGAATGTACTGATCCCCCACCAGCTTTCATGCAGTGTAACGCCCCGCTCCCGTAGGAGCGATCGTCCTCGCTAAGGCGTGATGTCGTACGAGCCTAGATTGCGCTCGTGTAAGGCAAGTTCTATAATGGTCGATTACAGCGGCAGCGACGGGGTCGTCGCACAGAAGTCCCAAACAGATGCATTGAATACGCAGCGGAAATTTGAAACAAGAACACATGAACACAATTCATTCAAAAGAAACTCTTTTATTGATATTGAATACAAGATTACATTTGTGGGCGCAAGGCCAAATTACAAGTCTCTCATGCTCACTTTTCTCTCATTTACAAGTCACTCTACTCTCTCTCTCATCTCTCGATACAATGCTTGAGCCAGCGGAAGCTTCGGAAGGCGATGTCCATACATTATGTCCTGTATAAGTCTTCAATCCATGTGGCTGCATGCTTCGAGTCGCCAAGGAACTTCGTGCCTCGACGCATTCAAGCGAGCTCCACGCCACGAGCTTCTACCTGTATCTGCACATGAATGCTGTGTGGGTGTCAGTACTCAACTGTACTGGTGGAGTGAGCTCCTCGCCCACCCATACATAACCGACACGTTCATTTACTTTGTGCAGCTTACAAGTCCCTTTACAATTGTCTTTCTAGACTTGCCTTAGAATCAATTTTAAGACTTAACGTCTAACCAACTCGTTATGCGACGACATAGTCGTGCTATTATGTCAACGTGTATTTCGATCGAGGCAGTGCCTCATCGACTCGGTACTTGACCAAACTTTAACTCAGGACAGTAGGGTCGTGCCGTATTCTATTCGTAACTTAACATATTCGAGACAGTGATTCGCCGAGGAGCAACTTATGCGAACTCGGCCGTGCCAAGGCATCAAGGGGTTGACTCGTGCAGGGCATGCCCTTAGACTTTGCTTAGACTTGTCCGTGCTTCAAGATGAGGTCGTGCCTAACGACTCCCTGACTTAACCAACTTTTACATTATGGTCCTTTCAACTTAAAGCGATGGCACTAGACTTAACTCGTGCAACTTAGGCCAACAATGCCGAAAGCCACTATGCGAATGCCAATATTGATACGCGAATGCCAATACTTGATATGCGGAAGCCTTGGTTTATGCCGAAGTACATATCTTGCTAACTTGATACATGTCGTGCTAGACTGTCTTATGATTCGACCGACGTCGTGCTAGTACTCGACGCTATCCAAAGGCAAACATGCGGATTGTCGTTCTTGCCGACACATCTACATGAGTGGTTACTAGCAATGTCAAGCTATCTTGGACACGGCTCGGCGGGGGTATCGGGCCGCCCTTCCAATGGGTAGCTAGCCCCGGAAGTGCCGATAATCCTATGCGGTTATCCTGCATCCTGCTTTGAGCCGCAACTCGCTTCCCCCGGGCGAATGATCCCGGCGCCTTGGCAATCATTCGAGAAGACTACACCTTGTCGACAAATTGTCCAATGACCATGCATATTCAACTCGATCTATCAAATCCTTCCTTAACATGACCATGCTTTTCTTCTTTCTATCGAGACTTAACGAGACTCCCAAGCCGGGGGACCGATCTCGTGTGCGGGACTTATCAAGACATAGCGAGACTCCCATGTAGCAGGACCGATCTCGTGTGCAGGACTTATCAAGACATAGCGAGACTCCCAAGTAGCGAGACCGATCTCGACGACAACAAGTCGCGTGGACTTCCTTTGATCGTGGCATACTCTTTACTAGATCTATCGTAGCTCGTGCCTTAGACAGACCTGGTTCTATAGGCGACGCCATCGCTCAAGTCATATACTTATACGACGAGCCTTGTTCTCAAGGGACTACGCGACTTGACAACCGCAGATAGAGCGGGACAGTGCTAAAAATGGCTTCGATAGCCCAACGCAACACTTTTCTTAACTTATTCGGGCAACGACTCGACGAGCAAGGGCTACGTCGAGCTACGCATCGAGTGAACGTGCTATGCACGGGGTCGACTTGAACAACCAAGTTCGTGCCTAGACTTAAGCCAACAGCCGTACAAGATGACTTAACTTGCGGGACGTGCGAAGGCTATGCCAAGCCTTGCGGGACAGGACCGTTCATGCTTTATTAAGCATTCACACGGCGATGCCTATGACTTAGGCTGATTCGAGGGTTGGAGCAAAACGACGGGACCGTGCATGCTTTACCAAGCATTCACGCAAGCGACGCCTATGACTTAGGCTATTTCAAGTGTCGGGACAACTTAGCAACTTAAGCCAACTTCCTTCTCCCAAGCCACGGGATCGAAGGATCGAGTGTCATTTGAAAGCACGTTGAGCCGACTTCTAAGCAGACCGTGAAACCATTTTCCATGTTCTAAGACATTCCGACGGGTCGGGATTATTCCCTTTGCTATGTGCGTTCGTAGCTTTTAGATTAGCCTACTTGTGCAAGTTGAAAACATGCAAGTTATTAAGTGAAGGCTAAGATGAGGCAAGTTCACCGAAACTACCCCACCTGTGCGAGGAGTCGCCTCGACCGAGCGAGCCTTCAAGTAGCCGTTGCATGGCTATGTCCGAATGTCGTCGGCGTTTCGATTCCTCCGATTGACTTTGTGGGACGGGGCACTACAACATACACCACTCAGAACAAGTCTCATCCTCGAGACTTTCCTGAAGGCAAGCCATCCTACCATTTCTATGGCCAAGACTTAATCGTACACATTCCTCCTACGCGTTCCTTCAATTCCGAGCCACGCTCGCACGATTATCAATCCTTTCCTTTAACACGATTTTAATTTCCAAGACACTTTCCCGTTCCTCAAGTCTCATTGGTATTCAACATATCACTTGGTTGGATCATGCACGCATTCCAGGCGTCCCTAAAATACATGCATTCAGCCAAGCCGTATGATAGAGAATACGTCATTCTCACTCGAGTCTCATCGTGCACATACTCAGGCATCCCTGAAATATATGTACGTCAGCCGAGTCTCGTGAGCAGGGTTTCCTATATTCGTGATTCGCACTATCCTTGCATACCAATCCTCAAGATCAATCTTTCGATTGATAAATTTTGAAACAGGGGCGTCTCGCCTAACCGCTAGGCCAATCTTTTCGAGGCTAAATTAATGTCAGGATTGGAATCATAGTTCCCTAGCAATAATGCCAATACTGATCCCAATCCTAGGGTCAAACCAAAGTCGGTAGTACGGGATTTTCTACCCAAGCTTGCGTCACTCAGATTTCTAAATATCGAGCACGATCACCTATTCGCATCAATGCATTCGTTGCGCGTATTCGAATCTATTAAAATCCCTAATTCTAACCAATTCGTGTATTCGATCATGAGGTCGCCTAACTTTGACAATATGTTGCGCCCCAATCTCATGCGAGTCCGATTATCCACGGTGGTTCATGAATGACCATGCAACGCACCTGCGGAATAATCATTCTCATCGGGGCGTAACTCTTGTTTGAGTCTAGACTAATTCATTCTCGATACGCGGATTAGACCTACTCAATCCTCAAGTTCAATTCATCAAGCATATGAAGTCATTCTCGAGTCCACCTTCGCGTCAAACTACAAGTCGAAGCATACAGATTGCCACGCTATGTAAGTTTGATCACCCCAGCTGTATGAATCACCATACCAGTGCTCACACGGAGAGATCGCCCTAATCGGCGCGACGCATGTACGAGGCTGCAGTTGCGCTCGCATAAGACAAGAATGTCGACGTTGGGGTTATCGTCGAGGTAAATCCAAGCATTTCATTTTCGTCCAAGCCAAGATCTCAGTTCGATAGTCCAATCGTCATTCGTTCAACTAGAAAATCCTCGAGCCAAGTTTATCTCTTCCTCGATACATTTCAATATCCCGAGTATAGCATCCATCGGAACAATGACATTTGCACGATCGTCATTTGCCGAGTCAGAGTACCCCCGAGTTATTGCATATCGATCTTTGATACGCCTCAATATCATCGACGATATGCGTAACCTGACGATCTTCCTTTGCAACCAATTTCGAGTCGTGCGACTGATGCTATTGTCCGAACTGGATGTACCACCTTTCTTCGATATTCAAGATCAAGTTCAGTCGCTCTTCCTCAAGCTCGTTTCAAGATCGTTGTTCAAAACTCAAGTCACATTTTATTTGAATCAATCCGAAATCGTACGTACGATCCTCTAAGTTTCCTCGATCAAGACCATTCATTTTCATTCATCATTCCGAATCATTTTCTAACACGCGTTGCCCATTCAAAAGTTGTCCGAACGATATCTTGTTCGGGACTTCGAAGTCACGACCAACTAAGCGTGACGCATTCTAAGGCTTTGTGCGATCGCATCGCCTCGTCGACATACTCGAAATCCTCAATATCTGCTCGAATGATTTCCAAGACAAACCATACACCACTCGGATTCGAGCCATCCGATCTAGTCCTCAATCACGTTTGCGTCATTCTCTAAGACATCCTTCAGATTCGTTCGACGAATCTCTAGCGTAATCGCTCGCGTCGTCTCGACGTACTAAGTCATTCGCACTATTTCCTCAAAATCTAAGTCAATCTTTCGTGCACGCCTAAGCGTTAGCTCGATAGACACTCTAAGTGTAGCTTCGTTCCTGACCGAGCGGTACTTGATATCGCTCACAACTCGATTGCACCAAAAGTCGAGGTGCGCGACACGCGACACAACTTAGCCAAAAGGCCGTGTGCATAGCTATCCCGTGCGGACTATATTCGAGTTTGTATGCTCATTTGCTAGGTCGACGCAAGACTAGTCAGGCACGCACGCGACATGTTAACTTAACATGTGTTCTCTATCGAGTCAAGTTTAACATCGTTCGGCACAAAGGCCGTCGCCTATCGATGCGTTAGATTGAACGCTTGAACGAGCTTTTGAAAATATTTAGACTTATTGTATGGACATGTCGAGGGACATTCGAGAGAGAGCGCATACTTATTTTCCCAACGACGAGCTTTCAAAACTGAAAAATTCGACGTGAAGTCCAAGGACGTAAAGCCGTGCTCTGATACCATTATGTCACGCCCCGCTCCCGTATGAGCGATCGTCCTTGCTAAGGCGTGATGCCGCACGAGCCTAGATTGTGCTCGTGCAAGGCAGGTTCCATAACGGCCGATTACAGCGGCGACGACGGGGTCATCGCACAGAAGTCCCAAGCAGATGCATTGAATACGCAGCAGAAATTTAAAACAAGAACATGTGAACACAAGTCATTCAAAAGAAACTCTTTTATTGAAATTGAATACAAGATTACATTTGTTGGCGCAAGGCCAAATTACAAGTCTCTCATGCTCACTTTTCTCACATTTACAAGTCACTCTGCTCTCTCTCATCTCTCGATACAATGCTTGAGCCGGCGAAAGCTTCGGAAGGCGATGTCCATACATTATGTCCTGTATAAGTCTTCAATCCACGCGAACGCATGCTTCGAGTCGCCAAGGAACTCCGTGCCTCGACGCATCCAAGCGAGCTCCATGCCACGAGCTTCTATCTGTGCCTGCACATGAACACTGTGTGGGTGTCAGTACTCAACTGTACTGGTGGAGTGAGCTCATCGCCCACCCATACATAACCGACACGTTCATTTACTTTGTGCAGCTTACAAATCCCTTTACGATTGTCTTTCTAGTCTTGCCTTAGGATCAATTTTAAGACTTGACGTCTAACCAACTCGTTATACGACGATATAGTCATGCTATTATGTCAACGTGTATTTCGATCGAGGCAGTGCCTCATCGACTAGGTACTTGACCAATCTTTAACTCGAAACGGCAGGGTCGTGACGTATTTTATTCGTAACTTAACAAATTCGAGACAGTGATTCGTCGAGGAGCAACTTATGCGAACTCGGCCGTGCCAAGGCATCAAGGGGTTGACTCATACAGGGCATGCCCTTAGACTTTGCTTAGACTTATCCGTGCTTCAAGATGAGGTCGTGCCTAACGACTCCCTGACTTAGCCAACTTTTACATTACGGTCCTTTCGACTTAAAGCGATGGCACTAGACTTAACTCGTGCAACTTAGGCCAACAATGCCGATACGTGAAAGCCACTACGCGAATGCCAATATTGATATGCGAAAGCCAATACGCGAATGCCAATACTTGATATACGGAAGCCTTGGTTTGTGCCGAAGCACGTATCTTGCTAACTTGATACATGTTGTGCTAGACTGTCTCATGATTCGACCGACATCGTGCTAGTACTCGACGCTATCCAAAGGCAAATAAGCAGATTGTCGCTCTTGTCGACACATCTACATGAGTGGTCACTAGCAATGTCAAGCTATCTTGGACACGGCTCGATGGGGGTATCGGGCCGCCCTTCCAATGGGTAGCTAGTCCCGGAAGCGCCGATACTCCCAAGTGGTTATACTGCATCCTGCGTTGAGCCGCAACTCGCTTCCCCCGGGCGAATGATCCCGGCGCCTTGACAATCATTCGAGACGACTATATCTTGTCGACAAGTTGTCCAATGACCATGCATACTCAACTCGATCTATCAAATCCTTTCTTAACATGACCATGCTTTCCTTCTTTCTATCGAGACTTAACGAAACTCCCAAGCCGGGGGACCGATCTCGTGTGCAGGACTTATCAAGACATAGCGAGACTCCCAAGTAGCAGGACCGATCTCGTGTGCAGGACTTATCAAGACATAGCGAGACTCCCAAGTAGCGGGACCGATCTCGGCGACAACAAGTCGCGTGGACTTCCTTTGATCGTGGCATACTCTTTACTAGATCTATTGTAGCTCGTGCCTTAGACAGACCTGGTTCTATAGGCGACGCTATCGCTCAAGTCATATACTTATATGACGAGCCTTATTCTCAAGGGACTACGCGACTTGACAACCGCAGATAGAGCGGGACAGTACTAGAAATGGCTTCGATAGCCCAATACAACACTTGTTTTAACTTATTTGGGCAACGACTCTACGAGCAAGGGCTAAGCCGAGCTACGCATCGAGGGAACGTGCTATGCACGGGGTCAACTTGAACAACCAAGTTCGTGCCTAAACTTAAGCCAACAGCCGTGCAAGACGACTTAACTTACGGGACGTACGAAGGCTATGCCAAGCCTTGCGGGACAGGACCGTGCATGCTTTATTAAGCATTCACGCGGCGACGCCTATGACTTAGGCTGATTCGAGGGTTGGGGCAAAACGACGGGACCGTGCATGCTTTACCAAGCATTCACGCAGGCGACGCCTATGACTTAGGCTATTTCAAGTGTCGAGACAACTTAGCAACTTAAGCCAACTTTATTCTTCCAAGCCACAGGATCGAAGGATCGAGTGTCATTTGAAAGCATGCTAAGCCGACTTCTAAGAAGACCGTGGGACCATTTTCCATGTTCTAAGATATTCCGACGGGTCGGGATTATTCCCTTTGCTATGTGCGTTCGTAGTTTTTAGATTAGCCTACTTATGCAAGTTGAAAACATGCAAGTTATTAAGTGAAGGCTAAGATGAGGCAAGTTCATCGAAACTACTCTACCTGTGCGAGGAGTCGCCTCGACCGAGCGAGCCTTCAAGTAGCCGTTGCAAGGCTAAGTCCGAACGCCGTCGGCGTTTCGATTCCTTCGATTGACTTTGCGGGATGGGGCACTACATGCAGGGTACAGGAAATGGATTGCTCGCGATGAAGCTTCACTTGATCGTGCAGAGGCATGGAATATCGTAGCGTTTGAAGTGTGCGATCGCATTGACGCTCGGACTTGCAACAGGATTGATGCGGCCGAGATATAGAAGGCATGATGTATGGAACAATGAAATGCTTTGTAGGTAAGAGAGAATCTGAGTGTTGTAGCCAATCTGGCATATATTGTTGGGCTATCTAAAGCCTTTGTAATATCAGTTCGAATATCAATAAAGGAAATTGTTTCGTATGCTCTATTTTCCTTTCGTTGTTAATATCAACTCAAAAATAACCATTTAAGAACTTGTCATCTTGCCTTGCACGAGCGTAACTCTAGGCTTGTGCGGCTTTACGTCCCCTGCGAGGACGATGATTCGGGTAATTCTGGGTTGGGGCATGACAAATTGGTATCAGAGCTCTAGGCTCAATTTTCTCTTGACGTTTGCTCGTTTCAATTCCAAAGAGTTGCCCACCACCAATCGAAATCACTCTTAACACTACTCGATGCCGCACAGGATGTTACATACAATAAGTCTAATACAAAGCCGGGTAACGTTGCCGCAAGTACTTCGAATTTACAAAATGTTGCGGAGAAAGTCGTAAAATGTTTCGTTGTAATGAATGCAACGAGCCACGAAATGTTAGTTGCTGTAAGTGCAACAAATTATGAAATATGATTTGGGATATTGTTGCAATATAACATGTTGAATGAGAAATAAAATGATGCACGAGGTGCAATGGGTTGTGAATATTGGTTGCACCAATACGAAAACTTAAATAATGCGTTATAGAAAGTACAATGAGTTGATTGTAAATATGCGTTAACATGAAAGTGATAGGTCAATATCAAATGTGTTGAACGGATTTGGGCTTTGACTTTGAATGACGGGAGTAAATCGTTGCACGAGGTGCAACAGATGTCAAAAAAATAAAATCTTTGTACGAGGTGCAATGAATGTCGAAAATAAGTCATTACATGATGTGCAACACGTATCGAAAATAAATTGTTGCACGTGGTGCAACGCATATCAAAGTAATCGTTGTATGGAGTACAAAGGAGATTGGAAATAAATCGTTGCACGAGATGCAACGGAAGGAACTGAAATCATAAATCGATAGAATGAATCGTTCGATTGCACACCTAACTTGTGTTGGCAAATGAGAACATTGGCCGAGTTGTGTCAGATTTTGATTAATCAAATTTACGGTTGTGATCAAGCACGATCACTGCAAAAATCCTGAGTCGGAAGAGATTGTTGGTTCGTACTAAGTATAATACGAGGGAAATGACTTAATTTCCGAGTGGTATATGCCATACCACGTATGCGATGAATGACTCGATTCCGAGTGGTATATGATATACCACTTGTGCGATGAATTACATCGATGCGTTGTGAGAATTGTAGAAGGTTTGTCCGCAACGGACGGAAGAGTACCGAGACTCGATTGGAAATTTGCATGACGGTATGTTGATGCAAGTGTTCTTCGATAATTGGTTGGAACAATCTGACGGGTACTCGTATCAATGAATGATATGTCGGACGAAAATTTATAAGTCGGTCGAACGATGGAGACTAGTGGAACGATTATGCTTTGAAGCAATAATCGGATCGACGGGAAAGGAAAACATGAACTTACAAATGAGTCGCACGACTTGTGATCTCAATAGAAATGTTGGGCGAGACGAATCGAAATGGAATCGTACGACTTGCGATCTCGATAGAAATGTAGGGCGAGGCAAATTATAATCGGATCACATGATGTGCGACTTCGGTGAAGAGTTGGTTGATGCGGGTAAATAGTGCCTAAGAGATAGTTGGTTATGTTACGGCAAAACTTATTTGAGTACGACTGACACGCAAAAACTTAGAGGACGTGATCGTATAACTCGAGGGTTCGATGTTGGATATTCGGTAACTCGGTTATGCGATCAAAGTATAACGGAATACAACAAATCGAGAAATGATTCGAGACGTATGAAAATATTTGTGAAGAACTTGGACGTATGCAATGCAAGTTGTCAACGTTGAAACAGAATCAAAGTTGACCCTTAAGCTATCGAAATTGATACGACGTATCGAGATCGATACGTAAGGAAACGTAATCACGATGTGAGAATACATAATGGAGTGTGCCTCGCGCTATCAAAATTTTGTAAATAACAATACGAGAATGAACGAACTGGTTGATCATGAACTTTGTGATTGATCAAGATGAAACTATACGTCATCGACGATTGTTCGATGCGTATAGCAGCTCGTGTGTCGACCGCAAATAAGATAGACTCAAACTCAATGCGAGAAGATGCTTCGTGAATAGCAGAATCATCGACGAAAGTGCATGATTTTACTCGGAGGATAGTTGTGTATCAGTTGCGCCGATAGAAATAGTTTTGTACGAAATTAGATAGTCGCATAGAAATCGTCGGAATGTGATTTGGCTCTAAAATAAGATATAGCATGGTTTATGGTAAATTGTCCTTCGATGATGATCCACAATTATCGAGCGTAGCTTCGGGGCAGTAGACCCTAGAAGACTTGACCTCCAAATCAAATTGAATGCTGCAAACCCATAAGATGACCCATGCGATGTCGCATATGGAATTGCATCAAGAAAGAAAATGTGGTGCCTGTTGACGATAAGTCTAGGCGATCGAAAATTCTTGGAACAGCTTTCGATTGAGAATGATGTAGCTAGATTTTGAGTATTCGTCGGATGAGTGCTTGAATGGTTATGTTGGTCGACGATCGAACTAGAAGTTCACCAACGAACTTAGCGATGAGAATAGGCGATTGCGTGAAACGTGCTATGTACGAGAGAGAACGATAAGGGAATAACTTACGAGTTATGTCGTTAGATTTGGATTCACCTTGCAATTGAGCTTGCGTGAATCGAACTTATATTCGATGTTGTGAGATGTGTTGGCCCATTGCTCATGGTCAAACCTGATTTTAATAATTGATCAAACTCTGTCTCGATATAAATACAAGTGAACTCAGATGTTTACCTACGACGTTTTGGACACTGCTCAACAAAGGATATCAACAATGTTCAAGACTGAAGCCGTTTGCCACTCCAAACGTATTTCATGTTAAGTAATATAATTTTTCATTTTATTGAGTCTAGGAATACATTGTACACTGAGTCGTACTGGCAAATAGGCTATCCAAAAATGTTTTTCAAAACTATCCTATTCTTTTATAAATGACCTACGTTTTTGAAAAACATTCTTTTTACAAAAATCTTCTGAAGGATTTTTCAAAAAGCCAATTTATTTTCTCAAAATTGAACTGGCAGAACTCGGCCAGAGTTCGGCCAGAGTTCGGCCATTTGGAACGTTAGTGAATGTTGGATTTTTGAACTTGGTCATCCTTCAGTTGCGGTTTGTTACAAAGAGTTCTGTCCGAATTCTGTCCGAATTCTGCCAGAGTTCTGTCTTTGGAAAAACTATAAATAGAGAAGTATTTCGATCATTTCAAATCACCAATTCATTTTCAATCTCTTCTCTTCTTAAGCTTACATTCTTCCAAAGAGTTCTCAAAAGCTTTCATTTTCAAATTACAAGCCAGTTATAATCCTCTAGTCGATTTGTCAGTACGGTACGGTCTAGAAGTTTCAGAGCGATTGTAATCAGAGGCTTGATAGAATATACAACTCTTCATAATTGAAGTTGGTCGAGTTCTTCGTATCAAAGCTCACATCTGTAGAAGTTACAAGGACTTCGTATAAAAACTCGCGAGATTTTCCAATAGTGGATTCAACTAAAAGCTAGAGTTCTTCCGACTGGACTAGTCCTCACAAGAGAAAAACCAGTATAAATCTCGGTGTTTGCGTTTGCCTTCTGATCACTTTTAATTTTTGTCATTTACTTTTGTGATTATTATTATATCTTTGATCTAACTGCTAACAAGTTTTTAATTAGTAATATTCCGCTGCCTACTCTATTCACCCCCCCCCCCCCTCTAGAGTGTTCTGCTTTACGATTTCGTTCCTACAATTAGTATCAGAGCAGGTTCTCTATCTAGAGGTATTATTATAGCGGGTTATACAGGTAAAGCAAGGTAAAATTGCAGTTATATTCAATTGTTATATAGATCACAGCATTACACATGGCAACTGTGAAATTCACAAGTGAAGGACAAGCCACAAACAGACCTCCACTGTTTGACGGCATAAACTACACTTATTGGAAAACACGTATGAGTTTCTTTCTGAAATCTCTTAATTTTGACTTATGGTCTTTAGTTATTGATGGCTATAAAAAGCCACCTCGTATTACTGTTGATGGTGGTTTAGTTGAAAAATCCTATGACAAATATACAGAGAAAAAAAAGAAAAAGGCCAGTCTTGATGCACGTGCTATTAACGCTTTATTTTGTGCTTTAGACAGAACTGAATTCAACAGGGTGTCTACTTGCATAATATCAAACAAAGTGTGGAAACTTCTCGAAGTAACCCACGAAGGAACAACACAAGTCAAGGAGTCAAAGATCAGCAGACTTACTCAGGAGTACGAGGCGTTCAAAATGAAGCCAAGTGAATCAGTCACTCAGATGTTTACAAGATTCTTGGATATTGTAAATCTTCTGTCTTCACTAGGCAAGGATTACAGTAACCATGAGAAGATTTGCAAACTTCTTCGAGCCCTTATAAAGAACTGGATTCCAAAGGCTACTGCTATCATTGAAGGAAACGACCTCTCAACAATGTCTCTAGAAACACTCGTGGGTAAGCTACTCACTCACGAGTTAGAACTTCAAGACTTTGAAGATGCTACACCAAAGGAGAAGTCAGAGAAGACGATCGCTCTCAAGGCTCAACATAGAAGAACCATTGAAGATGATTCCGACGACAGCGACTCCGACTCTGAAGATCAAACTCTTCTGGTAAGAAAGTTCAAGAAGTTCATAAGATTTAACAGGAGAACAAAAGACAGCAACAACAATAACAACGAGGAAGATCCTATTTACTACGGATGCAAGAAGAAAGGACACATGAAGAAAGATTATCCCTCAGCATCATCATTAAAGAAAAACAGCAAATATAACAAAGGCTACCTGAAGAAATCGACATCAAGAAAGTATGCCAACACAAGCATATGGCATGAAAGTGAAGCCAGCGACTCAGAAGATGAACAATCAGATGACGCTGCAAATGTGTGCTTGATGGCTTGCGATCAGGTAATCACTAATCCTCTATTTGATCCTTATGATGATTTTACCTTTGAGCAACTAGGAGAGGCTTTCAGTGAACTGTTAGATGATTACAGGAAACTGCGTAGCAAATATAAAACATCTAAGAAGGTACTCAAAGAGTACAAAGGTGAAATAGGAAGACTTACCGACCTGCTAGATCAGGTTAGAGATAATGACTCTTCAAATGAGTCTGGTGAGCTTTTTTATATTAAATTGTTGTTACACGAGACTATTAAGCTATCCGAAGAAAAAGACTAAACTATTAGCCAGTTAAAGGAATACCTATCTAAGGAGAGAAAGAGTCTCCAGTGTGCACAGGTCAGATTAGAATCACTCACATCTGACTATACTAGATTATATGACACTTCCAAAAAGTTGGAAATTAGTTTAGGAAAACGGCCTGAAGTTGCTGCTTCCTGTCACCCCCAATTTTCAAAAACAGGAGTATTTTGTCATTTTTCATTTTAGAATATTTTTGAATTTATTTATTTATTTATAATGTTATTTTAGGGTTATTTGAGTCGGGTTCGAATTTCAGCTCAATCCGACTTGAAACGGGGACCCGGGGTAGTTTTGACTCTAGTGGGACCCACACACTAGTTAGCCACGGCCCACATGATATTAATTTTAGTTAGTGGTTAGTTTAATTATTTATGGATAGGGTTTGGTTAGATTAGAGAACTAGAATGACTAATTTAGCCTCGACTTAAACCCCTTTTCCTAATACTAATAGAATGGACTAGTAGAGGGCATATTGGACATTCAAAAAATTGGGACACCTCACCCATAGGGCCGGCCACATCCTGGAAGGGGGAGTCATCCTCTCATTTTATTTCTATCCATTCCTTTCTCTCTCATGTTCTTTCCCAAATTTTAGAGAGCAACTCTATTGATTTCATCTCCAAATCAACTCCTTCTTCCACCAAATCTTCTTCATTTCTTCTCTACTCCATGAAAGGAAGGAGCTAGCCAAGTTTGGGAGAATTCGTAGCTCGTTTGTGTCCTTTTGGAATCTCTACGTGTCGGTGTCGTGTCGGAGGGCTTTTTCCTTTGAATCTCTCTCCCGGAAGGTATAATCTCTCCTCTAATCTACCCCAGCATGCATATAGGTCTATTTTGAACCCATAGAAATGACCCCCATGGTTGTATCTCCATTTGTGTCCATTTCGTGTCCATTTGGAGGTCATAGGAGTGTCCTTTGTGTTGTGCTTTGTGTCCATGTGGGAAATCCCCAATTTTGGACACACCATGTGGTTTATATTTGTGTGATTGAATATTTCCTATTTTAATTTCAGATTTTAGATTCCTATAATATTGCTCTTAATGTTTCATAAATATATATATATTTTTTCATGGTTATATAATTTATATGTATGTGTGTATATGTCTCTATATATATATGTGTGTGGGGGAGTGTATATGTTTATATATATATATATATTTTCATGTGTGTGAGTGAAAGAGTGAGTGAGTTGGCGTGTGTGAGTGTTTGGGTAAATGTGAGAATGGTAAGAAGGTATAGGATAAGGTAATGGTTAGAAATTAACATATGTCATAAGATGATCTAGATGACCTAGATACTAGGATTTCTTGGTAGGTAATGTTAGTATAGGATAGTATCTAGCTATCCTAGGAAACCTAGGCTAGTATTCCTAGGTTAGAGTGATATGTGCAAGGTATTGGTATTTATCTTAGTAGGGTAATGTAAGTTTTACCTAGAACGAGGGTATTTGAGTCTAGAGTCTAAGATATGGTTAGAACTTGGTTCCCTTGTTTGGTAATGATCAAATGTAGTGCTCCTAGACTAGTTTTGACGTCGGTTGACCATTTTGACCAAAAGTCAACAAAAGTCAACCAAGAGTCAAACTTAGCCTTTAAGCGACAAGATTTGACCGAAACCAAACCAGAGTTGACCAGTTGACTGAAAGTTGACAGTTGGTCAACATGTGACTTATTTGACCTAGGGTTGACTCAGTGTTGACCATAGTTGACCATAGTTGACTTTTTGACCAAAAGTCAACTGTAAGTCAACATTTGACCCCGTTTGACCTAGTTTGACTTGGATTGACTCCCAGTGACCTGGTATGACCTAGTATGACTTAGGTTTGACCTAGATTGACCTAGATTTATATTGAATGCATTGTAATGCATCTTATTATCATTTTTAGACATGTAGTAACTTGTACTGTTCTGATAGGAGGCAGACACCACTCCTCAGGCAGTAGTTTTCTTCCGGACATTCAGGAGATCAGACGAGTACATTCTCTGACCGTTTCATACTTGTCTGGATTTACATTCTTGCTCTAGATTACTGTACTTGATGCTGACACGATTGTTATCACGGATTGGTACTATATGGATCTTCTTTTGAGATGTTATCCCCTTGTATTCACTAAATACATATTGTGATGTGCGTTTCACTTACATATTGTATTTATTGAATACCCTTATCCTTGTATACTCATTGTGCATATTGTACTCTCATTATCACATGAGTCCCATGGATAGACTATTGTACAAATATTGTATAACATTGTACATCTATTGTATAACATTGTACACTATTGTATAAGATAACGTAACTTGAGTGGATCCTTGTGTATTGATTGGGGAGGGGGAGTATAATTGGTTATGTAATCAAATCCTATTGTACAACATTGTATAACTATTGTATATGTCTATTGTGCACTCACGTATAATGGAGTTACCATTGCATTGTCCTAGACCGTTTATATAACCATATTGTACTCTAAATCACATATTGCTTACAGTTCTTACTTATCATATATAGATATTTCCTATTATCAAATCTTTGCTATTTTTTTACATACATTCTTCTTTCAGCATTTCCTGTACCTTACTCTATTGCATGCTTTATATTTCCTAACTTGATATGAACTGCGTTAGATGTTTTATGCTCGCTCCTGTCCTGACTGGACCTGTTGAAAATATTACAGAGGATGAGGATGAGGCCTGCGTAGACACCCACTATAGGACAGCTGTAGATGACTCTTGTGACCCAGATTTCCAGTCGGATCCACTAGCTATAGAGACTGAGGCACCCTAGTCTAGGTCTTACTATTTCTGTCATTTGAGATCTGGATTGTATATATTCTTTAATATTCAATAGTTGTGAGCTGTATTTTGGATGTTTGCTGAGATGTTATCATAGACACTTAGACTCTCTGGTTGTATTTATGTAGATTCTCTCATTTCAGTATTTATCTATCTTTCTATTTTATCATTCTGCCTTAGATGTGATTGAGACTGTATATTGCTATGTCACCTCCATTCGAAGTGTATATACTGTACAGGTACCTCTATATTGTTAGATGATTGACCTAGGACAGCGTTCTACCGCCGACACTGCGGCGTAGGCTGGGCGTTGTTACATTCTCGTACCCTCACAGTGGGTGCGGGTCGTGACACGTTTTTAGTGGTGGCCCATGCAGGTCGAGTTTATGTAATGGTATTCGAACTAGAGTATCACTACAGCCTGCAGTAGGAATTAGGATATTTTGAAGGTACACAATCACATTAGGAAAAATTCTTATCTAATTTATACCATCTCAGTTCTTGCTGATATTGTTCTCATTTGAATATAACTGTCCTCCCTTGCTATTTCGACTCATTCTCAGCAATTGTTTCTTTGATCTGTCTCCAGGATGGTTGAAACGAGATCACATCGCCAGGGCCAGGGGGACGCCGATGAGAGGCCTGCCCCCTCTCATACTCAGCAGCCAACCCCTGGTACCGCAGCCCCAGTCAAGCCAGCTGGGGTAGGCATTTCTGCTGCGTTCAGAGGAGCCCCTCTACAGCAGCAGGGGGTATGCCTACACCAGGTCGGAGGCAGGACCCAGTCATCCTAGAGGTACCTTTCCAGCAGCCACCGCCTACAGGATACGTGGACGCGGCACAGATATTCGCCTACTTTCAGCAGTTTATGGAGGTACAGCAGGACCGGCAGGCCAGGAGCAAGGAGTTGGCCCTTACGACAGTCGCAGCTTGACCAGCAGTCCAGCAGCCGAAGACACCTGGGATAGAGCAGTTCCAGAAGATGAGCCCCAGAGACTTTCTGGGGACGGAGGAAATTTTATATGCTGACGAGTGGATCGAGCATATAGAGGAGATCTTCCGCCTGGCCCGGATACCGACAGATCTCCAGATAGAGGCAGCAGCTAGCCGGATACGAGATCTTGCTCGCACCTGGTATCAGTCAGACCCCAGGGTGGGGGTAGCTGGACAGACCTGGGAGGAGTTTAAGGGCTTCTTCAAGAAGAAGTTCTTTCCAGATACAGCGCTCCGAGCCTTGGAGTCACAGTTTGAGAGCTTAGTTCAGGGGACCTGTCAGTAGAGGAGTACGCTGGGGAGTTCGGCCGCCTCGACAGATTCGTAGAGGGCTTGAGCAAGACGGCGAAGGCCCAGAGGTTCCGAAAGGGTCTGGTCAAGGAAGTCAAGTCCTTGACCAAGGGCAACAGGGATGCCACTTTCGAGAAGATTTTGACGGGAGCTTTATTAGCTGAGGACGATCTTGAGCTGCAGCTCAAGAGGGGGCGAGACACTGTCGGAGCCAGTAGCAGCGGAGGCCAGGCCAAGAGGTCTCACATACAGATTCAGCAGCAGTATCAGCAGCCGATGGTCCACTTCCAGCCGCAGCAGCAGAGGCCTGTTCAGCATCAGGGACGGAAATAGGTACTGTATCAGCAGGCACCTAGAAAGCAGCAGAACACTGTGTGCAACTTCTGCAAGAAGCAAGGCCATGGGTGGGACGACTGTAGGAAGAGGCTGGGCATGTGTTTACTTTGCAGTTCAGCGGAGCATCAGTGTAGAGAGTGTCCCAAGAACCCGACACCATTGGCTCAGGTAGCACCAAGAGCTAGGGCTCCGGCAGGGCAGCAGAGGGGACCACCATTGCAGACTCAGCAGTAGAGGTTCGTACAGCATCAGCAGCAGGCCTAGGGAGGCCAGCCAGGGCGAGCTTTCGCCATGACAGCCGAGGATGCTCAGGCAGTAGGAGAGGTGCTTGCAGGTTTTGATCTTCTTGATTCTATTTCCACCTTGCCTCATTATACCTATCTTGAAAATCAATTCCATCTATTCCTATCTGTTTCCTCATTGTTGATAAGTTTTGATCTGGTGCTTCATTATGATTTAATTTTCTTCTGAGATAAGTCGTATGGGCTAGGTCGCCTCGATTATGAGATTTTAGAATCCTCTAGGGTCATGCTAGCAGGCATAGTGAGGACATATAGTCGAATTATGGACGTATTTCTCGGGTGTGGGAATTTAATGTTTTTGCTGCCAAGCATGCGGCAATGCAAAAATTTTAAATACCATAATTCTAGAGGTATGTACCATAGTTGAGGACTTGTGATTATCGTAGCCTTGCTCACTAGCATGACGGAGATTCTGAGTATCATGATATTGGACAGACGCATACGATTATCGATTTGCATGATTTTTTTGTGTTTACTTTATTTTAATTTTTGAGGATGATTCTTTTAAGGTGGATAGACTTATAGCACCCAGTTTCTATTTGAGAGTAATTTTAAATTTTATAATTTTAGTCATTTAAATTCATGCTTTAATTTTTAGATTTTAATCATTTTAATTTTAAGCCATGACTTGTGATTTTGATATTTTACTATTGTTTGGTTTTAATTTTGAGGACAAAATTTTTTAAAGGTGGATAGATTTGTCACCCCCAGTTTTCAGAAATAGGGGTATTTTTGTTATTTTCATTTTAGAATATTTTTGAAATTATTTATTTATTTATAATGTTATTTTGGGGTTATTTGAGTCGAGTTCGAATTTGAAACGGGGACCCGAGGTAGTTTTGACTCTAGTAGGACCCACACATTAGTTAGCCATGGCCCACATGATATTAATTTTAGTTAGTGGTTAGTCTAATTATTTATGGATAGGGTTTGGTTAGATTAGAGAACTAGAATGACTAATTTAGCCTCGACTTAAACCCCTTTTCCTAATACTAATAGAATGGACTAGTGGAGGGCATATTAGGACATTCAAAAAAGGGCCGGCCACATCATGGAAGGGGGAGTCATCCCCTTATTTCATTTCTATCCATTCCTTTCTCTCTCATGTTCTTCCCCAAATTTTAGAGAGCAACTCTATTGATTTCATCTCCAAATCAACTCCTTCTTCCACCAAATCTTCTTCATTTCCTCTCTACTCCATGAAAGGAAGGAGCTAGCCAAGTTTGGGAGGATTCGTAGCTCGTTCGTGTCTTTTTGGAATCTCTACGTGTCGGTGTCGTGTCGGAAGGTTTTTTTCCTTTGAATCTCTCTCCCGGAAGGTATAATCTCTCCTCTAATCCACCCCAACATGCATATAGGTCTATTTTGAACCCATAGGAATGACTCCCATGGTTGTATCTCCATTTGTGTCCATTTCGTGTCCATTTGGAGGTCATAGGAGTGTCCTTTGTGTTGTACTTTGTGTCCATGTGGGAAACCCCCAATTTGGACACACCATGTGGTTTATATTTGTGTGATTGAATATTTCCTATTTTAATTTCAGATTTTAGATTCCTATAATATTGCTCTTAATGTTTCATATATATATATATATATATATATATATATATATATATATATATATATATATATATATATATATATATATATATATATTCATGGTTATATAATTTATATGTATGTGTGTATATGTCTCTATATATATATATATATGTGTGTGGGCGAGTGTATATGTGCATATATATATATATATATATATATATATATATATATATATATATATATATATATATATATATATATTCATGTGTGTGAGTGAAAGAGTGAGTGAGTTGGTGTGCGTGAGTGTTTGGGTAAATGTGAGAATGGTAAGAAGGTATAGGATAAGGTAATGGTTAGAAATTAACATGTGACATAAGATGATCTAGATGACCTAGATACTAGGATTTCTTGGTAGGTAAGTTAGTATAGGATAGTATCTAGCTATCCTAGGAAACCTAGGCTAGTATTCCTAGGTTAGAGTTATATGTGCAAGGTATTGGCATTTACCTTGGTAGGGTAATGTAAGTTTTACCTAGAACTAGGATATTTGAGTCTAAAGTCTAAGATATGGTTAGAACTTGGTTCCCTTGGTTGGTAATGATCAAATGTAGTGCTCCTAGACTAGTTTTGACGTCGATTGACCATTTTGACCAAAAGTCAACAAAAGTCAATCGAGAGTCAAACTTAGCATTTAAGCGACTAGATTTGACCGAAACCAAACCAGAGTTGACCAGTTGACTGAAAGTCGACAGTTGGTCAACATGTGACTTGTTTGACCTAGGGTTGACTCAGTGTTGACCAGAGTTGACTTTTTGACCAAAAGTCAATTATAAGTCAACCTTTGACCCCGTTTGACCTAGTTTGACTTGGATTAACTCCCAGTGACCTGGTATGACCTAGTATGACTTAGGTTTGACCTAGATTGACCTAGATTCATATAGAACGTATTGTAATGCATCTTATTATCATTTTTAGACATGTAGTGACTTGTACTGTTCTGATAGGAGGCAGACACCACTCCTCAGGTAATAGTTTTCTTCCGGACATTCAGAAGATCAGGCGAGTACATTCTCTGACCATTTCATACTTGTCTGGATTTACATTCTTGCTCTGGATTACTGTACTTGATGCTGACACGATTGTTATCACGAATTGGTACTATATGGATCTTCTTTTGAGATGTTATCCTCTTGTATTCACTAAATACATATTGTGATGTGCGTTTCACTTACATATTGTATTTATTGAATACCCTTATCCTTGTATACTCATTGTGCATATTGTACTCTCATTATCACATGAGTCCCATGGATAGACCATTGTACAAATAATGTATAACATTGTACATCTATTGTATAATATTGTACACTATTGTATAAGATAACGTAACTTGAGTGGATCCTTGTGTATTGATTGGGGAGGGGGAGTAGAATTGGTTATGTAATCAAATCCTATTGTATAATATTGTATAACTATTGTATATGTCTATTGTGCACTCACGTACAATGGAGTTACCATTGCATTGTTCTAGACCGTTTACATAACCATATTGTACTCTAAATTACATATTGCTTACAATTCTTACTTATCATATATAGATATTTCCTATTATCAAATCTATGCTATTTTTTTTACATACATTCTTCTTTCAGCATTTCCTGTACCTTACTCTATTGCATGCTTTATATTTTCTAACTTGATATGAACTGCGTTAGATGTTTTGTGCTCGCTCCTGTCCTGACTGGACATGTTGAAAATATTACAGAGGATGAGGATGAGGCCTGCATAGACACCTACTATGGGACAGCTGTAGATGACTCTTGTGACCCAGATTTCCAGTCGGATCCACTAGCTATAGAGACTGAGGCTCCCTAGTCTAGGTTTTACTATTTCTGTCATTTGAGATCTGGATTGTATATATTCTTTCATATTCAGTAGTTGTGACTTGTATTTTTGGATGTTTGCTGAGATGTTATCTTAGACACTTAGACTCTCTAGTTGTATTTATGTGGATTCTCTCATTTCAGTATTTATCTATCTACATTTCTATCTTATCATTCTGCCTTATATGTGATTGAGACTGTATATTGCTATGTCACCTCCATTCGGAGTGTATATACTGTACAGGTACATTTATATTGTTAGATGATTGACCTAGGACAGCGTTCTACCGCCGACACTGCGGCGTAGGCTGGGCGTTGTTACGTTCTCAAAAGCGTATTTTTTAAATGGTTTTATAAAAGAAGAGGTTTATGTAGCTCAACCACCCAGTTTTACTGATTTCAAATTTTCTGAATATGTTTTCAAGTTGAAGAAAGCTTTATACGGTTTGAAACAAGCCCCTCGTGCTTGGTACGATCGTCTAAGCACTTTTCTACTTGATAACGATTTTTCAAAGGGAAAGGTTGACACTACTTTGTTATAAAATCTTTGAATAATAATATTCTTTTGATTCAAGTCTATGTATGATATTATCTTTGGATCTACTGATGAATCTCTTTGTCAAGAATTTTTAAAGTGTATGCAGAATGAGTTTGAGATGAGCATGATGGAGAGCTTAAAATTCTTTCTCGGACTGTAAATCAAACAAACCAACAATGGGATTTCATAATCAAGCAAAGTACACCAAAGGATCTATTAAAGAAGTTCGACATGGAAGCAGCAAAACCACTTAGCACTCAATGGCGACTTCAACCGCTTGATATTGATGAACAAGGCAAACCTGTCAACATACTAAGTATCGAGGTATGATCGGTAGCTTACTGTATTTAACTGCTAGTCGACCAGACATTATGTTTAGTATTTGTTTATGTGCACGCTTTAAGCTAATCCTAAGGAATCACATTTGTGCGCAGTTAAGCGTATCTTTCGATACCTTAAATGCACTTCTTATGTCGGCTTATGGTATCCCTGTAAAACCCCTAAATTTTTACTATTTTTTTATTATTAAATTTGGTACCGATTTAAAATTTTGTATTGTACGTCGCGTAGTCGTATTGTACGTCGCGCACGAAATTATTATTTCTTGCTCGTCGAGTGCGAATATGTGCGCGCGTACATATTTTTGAAAAATATTATTTTTATTATTATTTTTTTATAGTTTCAAAGATATAGACATAATTATTTCTAGCTATTATTTTCAAGTTTACGATTTTAATTATGAAAGCCTTTTCGTTTATAGCAGTTATTAATAATAAATATATTCTTAGGCATACTATATTTGCCTAAATATTTTGCTAGTTATTTTAAAAAAGAATATAATTTCAAATTTATTATATAATATTTTATTGTTCAAAAAGATATTTAAAATATTTATTATTTTCGAAATTATTATTATTGGTATTTGAAATATATTTGGAAGTTATTGTGGCCATTTAAATCTTGATTTAAATTTATGTATTTATTTAAATAGTTAAATAATTGAAATTTGATTTATTGATTTGACTTTAAACAAAGGAAATTTAATTAGATTTAATTTGATTTAAAGTTGGAATTGGATTTTATTAGATTTGGATTTAAAATGATTTTAAATTAAATAGTAATTATCTACTGGGGTTTTAAACCAATCCTAATCCCTATCCAATTGGGAATTCCCACATCCTATAAATAGGCAGGTACTCCTCCAATATTTTTATATCCATATTATTCCTCCACAAATATTTTTCCATGAAGTACGTGTACCGTGTCCGTGTTCCACATCCACAACTTATTCCATATATTTTACAAGTACATTATTTTCTTCTTCGTGTCGGACACATCCCCCGACGCAACAAATTTCTAATCTCAGCCCTAGCCTAGTCTTTGTTGCTTTTGTCTCCCGCCGTACCCCCTCGGACCCCGCCTTCGTCGACCAACCCTCACCCACCAAGCCTAACTCCTCCCTGACTACCCGACTTCCTGTCATAGCCACCCCCGTCTCCACCGTCATCACCATCGACACCACCACCATCTCGTCCACCACAGCCAGACTTCGACCAGCACGCCCGACCCTGATCCCTCTCTCCACCACACACGACCGCCACCCTTAGGATTAGCACCGCCACAACCTATATCACCATCATCATCACATAAACCACCTTCGCCACCACCATAAACACAACCCAGCCTCGTCAACACGACCACCCAGCCGCCGGTCATAACCCCACCACCCCGATCATCACCGACGCACCCAATTGCAATCACCCAAAATTTCCACACCAAAAAAAAAAGAAATTAAACGACCACCACCACTCACCTCGTCGGCGACCACCTTGGCCGCGGCCTCGAACCACCACCTCCAGATCCGTCGGAGCCCCGACGACCCCAGCCGTTCCTCCGCCACCCCTCGCGCGCCCTCGCGCACTACCCCGACCCTCGCCGTCGACGCGGCGAGCTCCGACCCGCCCTGTCGTCTAGATTTCGCCCGCGCCCACCGCGTGCGGTCGCCACAAGCCTCCTCCGCCGCTCCCTCCGCAACCGTCGCGTGGCCGAACCCCCGAAAACCCTCTCCTCAGCCGTTGGCCGCCTTCCGACCGTCCAGCCTCTCTTCCCTCTCCCG
The DNA here is from genome assembly GCA_029216955.1 of Iris pallida. Lineage (NCBI taxonomy): Eukaryota > Viridiplantae > Streptophyta > Magnoliopsida > Asparagales > Iridaceae > Iris > Iris pallida. The sequence continues at coordinate 7,952,644 of JANAVB010006396.1, read as the reverse complement.
TTCTCGTCCTCGCCGCAGAAACCCTCTCGCCGTCTCCCTCTCTCTCTCTCTCTGATACTCTCCCCGCAGCCTTCCTCCGCGACCCAAGCGCCCAACCCCGGCTTCCAGTCCGCCGGCGAGCCTTCCTTCTCCTCTCCCTCCCTTGCTCTCGTTCTCTTCCCCCCAAACTTTTTCTTTCACGCTTTCTCTGTTTCCTTGGTTCCTTTAATTACTTTAGTCTTTTAAGAAGACTAGCAGCATCACGAAGTACTGCATCGAGTACTTCGTCTTTGAGTACTTCGATTTTTGTTTTTTTTTTATTATCTGTGTTTTTGGTACAGACAGTGTTCTCCACGAGAACACTTTACAGTACAAATTTATTTATTTATTTTTTTGTTTTTTATATTATTATTATTATTATTATTATAATTATTATTATTACTATCATTTACCTTTATCATTATCATTATCATTATTAATATTATTATGTATTATTATTATTATTCTTATTATTATTATCATTTGTTTTATTACTTTTACAGTGCTAAGTTTGCGATTAGTTGGTTATTATTATCAAAAAGTGGTTTGATATTTTATCATGGTAATCAAATATTTTCAAAGTCATCTTGTAAAAATACTATATTTGACTTAGTATATTTTAAATACTATTTTAAAAACCATAAACAAATTTTTGGATTATTGATATTTTATCTAGAAATATTTTGACCAAATATATATATATACTATATATAATTATATATATATATATATATATATATATATAATATATATATATATATTTCTACTTAAAAGTATATTTTGATAAACTTAGAGTTTTGTCTGAAAACCATTTTTTCTTATATTTATCTAAAACTATTTTTAACTAGTATAACCATTTTTTCTTTCTCGAGTGTCACAAATAGTTTTCTAAAACATATATATTATTTTATCCCAAATCTATCGATCAATCTCATGTCCGTGACGAGCCCATTTCTTCCTATTCCCTTCCATTCTATACTACCTTACGTCCACCCTAATTAAACTGACCGTCCTGGACCCAATGAAACTGTCCGTGCCACCATCCGAGGTCACCATGCATAGTTTTGTACCGAAGTCGCAAATTGTGCCACCTTGATCATCGCAGTACAGGCTCCTACCAGGCAAGACACCACCTTGCCATTTGCTGTTTAATTAATATAGCTCATATTTATGCATTATTTATTTTTTTATGCAAAAACTGTGATACATAGCATACTGTTTAGAACTTACTGTTTATTTATTTTCCTGCTATATATTATTTTTCTCACATTAAACCTAGATTTAGGGACCACCTTGTGTGTTGCATTCATGGGCCTTGACACGTTGTAACAGAGTTGTGTGTCACAGTAGAATACGGAAGTGCGTGATTGGCTGGCCACCAGTACGTACAAGCCGTACGATAAAATAACCGCTAATAGAGGTTGCATGCTAGTTTGACTTAGCGGTTATAGAGTTAGCATTGGGCGGGAAGAACCTTATTGGAAGTTGAGTACCACCCTATCTATCGTAGACTCGCTCGCTACTGAGGAACGATAGGTAGACTATATCTATAGACTCGCTCGATACTGAGAATAGTATATGGTGTTGTCTCGCTACTGAGGTACTGTATTGTTAATTTCTCGACTTGACTGGGTAGTCATGCGACCATGAACTGTTCTTAAAACTGCATTCACCTAGGACGGTTAGGATACCCTTATCCGTTTGGTACGAGTACCTTTGGTTTGGGTACTTGTACTGACCGTGGCTTGGAACAATAACTTGTCGCGGTTAGTTTGTCACATCTTGTCCTTGTTTGGTTTGTAGGTGTGACTTACTACTTCGATGAGAAGGTATTGAACCTTGTTGGGGTCCGATACCATATTAGATTCATATAGCATGGGAATACGTTACCGTAAATTAGTTTAACCATCTCCTGTCATTGTTTGGTTGGGGGGATGGTACGCTCGTTCAATAGGTGCGTATTGGACCATTATAATTCATTGACTTATTTATTTGAGCGATATTTATTCGGTTTTTATGGCTTGATATTATGTGTCTTTGTTACGTCCTCTGAGGACCTGGTTATCTCTCCAGGTGTGTGCTATGTCTTTCGCAGTGCTTTAGCTCTAGCCGTGTTCATTGCTATTTCTCGAGGATGATTGCACTTGGATCGTCTTCGCTTCGCTCGCCACTCATTTCATCATTTCTATGTACTTTTCCTTATTTTGTTGGTAGTGGATTTGTCCTCCGCCCAACATATTGTATCAAGACAATTCATTACTTTATAGATGTCTTCTATTCATTTATTCTTGTGGATGAGAATTAGTTATGGTTCTACTACTATGCATTTTACAGCTTATGTATCCATACAGGCCTATGTACTTCGTATGAATACAGCTGGCATGTTTACGTTTCTAGTCCTACGTATTTGGGACTGGGGCGTTACATATTTTTGTGGTGGCCCATACAGGTCAAGATAAAATTGTTGGTTACTTTACCGTACCAAAGCAAGCCTGCATAGGATTAGAAGTCTAGGGTCTCATCCACTACCTGACCTCTTTTCTTGATTTTATCTACCATTTGACTCATCCAATTGCATCTTGCTTCCTTGCTTCCACCCTATTCTATCTTCCCTTCGTGCTTGCTAGAGATTGACCCTACTAGTTAGTTGTTCCAAATACCATTAGTTTAATTCTTTAAAGTTGGGTATAATACCTTATGACTAGCAACCCCTTTGACCTAGTGACCTGTATAGCAAACTTATTTAGATCCTAGAATCTAGAGGACCTAACCCATCTAGCCAACCAAAGGACTTGGACAAGAAGACTATAGACGACTGTATGACTTAGAATCATTCTCCTTCTCTAATCTTAATCTCTCGTGCCTATGTATTTACCGTTTTGACTAAATGATGCTAATGTAGCCTATTTTTGAAAGCTTTTTTCTTTATCGAGTTTTCATGACATATGCTATTGAGCGCTCACTAGCCTATTGTCTATCAAACCGGTGCAATACTGGTCTGATCAACCAAGTGCACTTTGGTTGGCTTTTGTCTATTATTCTACGTGGATGGAACATAATTAAACTTGGCCCTTTACGATCCCATCCACGAGTGCCTTGACAAATTCCTTGAAATTCATTTCGATCGTCTTTGAATCACGTATCGTACTCGAAAATATCATCTTTGAACCCCTTACTGCTTTCATCTTCACCTATTTTAGGAGGACGAAAGCGTTATACTAGAGGTTCCCCTAGCTATCCTATCTTTTGTGACCATTAACACTCAATTGGCTATATCTTTGTCTTACTACTCATCCTTCCCTCGCCCTAAATCTACAATCTTGACTTTCTAATCACTTAAATTTAGGAGTGATTACAATCGTCTCTTAATCGTATCCTCAACCTAGACTACGACCATATAACTTCGAACCCTTCTATCTACCGTTGTGTCCTCACCCCTACTATTCTTAATTCGAGGACAATTCTTTTAAGTTGGGTAGATGTAAAACCCCTAAATTTCTACTATTTTTTATTATTAAATTTGGTACCGACTTTAAATTTTGTATTGTACGTCGTCGCGTCTATTGTACGTCGCGCACGAAATTATTTTTCTTGCTCGTCGAGTGCGATATGTACGAGCGTACATTTTTGAAAACATTATTTTTATTATGATTATTTTTATAGTTTCAAAGAAATATAGACAATAATTATTTCTAGCTATTATTTTCAAGTTACGATTTTAATTATGAAAGCCTTTTCGTTTATAGCAGTATTAATAATAAATATTCTTAGTCATACATATATTGCCTAATATTTGCTAGTTATTTTAAATAAAATATAATTTTCAAAATTTATTAGTATTAATATTTTATTGTTCAAAAAGATATTTAAAAATATTTATTATTTTCAAAATTATTATTATTAGTATTTTGAAAAATATATTTGGAAGTTATTGTGGCCATTTAAATCTTGATTTGAATTTATGTATTATTTAAATAGTTAAATAATTGAAATTTGATTTATGATTTGACTTTAAACAAAGGAAATTTTAATAGATTTAAATTTGATTTGAAGTTGGAATTGTATTTATATTTGATTTGGATTTAAATAATTTTAAATTAAATAGTAAATTATCTACTTGGTTTTAAACCATCCTAATCCCTATCCAATTGGGAATTTCCACATCCTATAAATAGGTAGGTACTTCTCAAATATTTTTATCATCCACATTATTCCTCCACAAATATTTTCCATGAAGTGCGCGCACCGTGTCCGTTTCCACCATCCACATCTTATTCCATATATTTTACAGTACATTATTTTCTTCTTCGTGTCGGACACATCCCCCGACCAACAAATTTCTAACTCTGCCCTAGCCTAGTCTTTGTTGCTTTTGTCTCCCCGCCGTACCCGACCTCGGACCCCGGCCTTCGTCGACCAACCCTCACCCACCAAGCCCAACTCCTCCCTGACTACCCGACTTCCTGCCATAGCCACCCCCGTCTCCCACCGTCATCACCACGACACCACCACCATCTCGTCCACCACAGCCCGACTTCGGCACACGCCCGACCCGATCTCTCGTCTCCACCACACACACCGCCACCCTTAGGATTAGCACCGCCACAACCGTATATCATCATCATCATCATCACTAAACCACCTTCGCCACCACCATTAAAACAACCCAGCCTCGTCAACATGACCACCCAGGCCTGTCATAACCACCACCACCCCGGTCATCACCGGCGCACCCAACGTCGGCAATCACCCAAAATTTCTACACCAGAAAAAAAAAGAAATTAAACGACCACCACCATTCACCTCGTCGGCGACCACCTTGGCCGCGGCCTCGAACCGCCACCTCCAGATCCGCCGGAGCCCCGACGACCCCAGCCGTTCCTCCACCCATCGCCGCCCTCGCGCACTACCCCGACCCTCGCCCGACGCGCGAGCTCCGACCCCGCCCTGTCGTCTAGATTCCGCCGCGCCCACCGCGTGCGGTCGCCACAAGCCAGCCTCCGCCGCTCCCTCCGGCAACCACCCCGCGTGGCCGAACCCCCGAAAAACCCTCTCCTCAGCCGTTGGCCGCCTTCCGACCGCCCACCTCTCTTCCCTCTCCCGTTCTCGTCCTCCGCCGCAGAAACCCTCTCGCCTCTCCCTCTCTCTCTCCCGAGTACTCTCCCCGCAGCCCTTTCCTCCGCGGCCCAAGCGCCCAACCCCGGCTTCCAGTCCGCCGGCGAGCCTTCCTTCTCCTCTCCCTCCCTTGCTCCGGTCTCTTCCCCAAACTTTTCTTTCACAGCTTTCTCTGTTTCCTTGGTTCCTTTAATTACTTTAGTCTCTTAAAGAAGACTAGCACAGCACGAAGTACTGTATCGAGTACTCATCGTTGAGTACGCGATTTTTGTTTTTTTTTTATTATCTGTGTTTTTGGTACAGACAGTGTTCTCCTCTCGAGAACACTTTACAGTACAATTATTTATTATTTATTATTTATTTTTTTGTTATTATTATTATTATAAATTATTATTACTATCATTTACCTTTATCATTATCATTATCATATTAATATTATATTTATATATTATTATTTATTATCATTTGTTTTATTACTTTTACAGTGCTAAGTTTGCGATTATTGGTTATTATTATCAATAAGTGGTTTGATATTTTATCATGGTAATCATATTTTCAAAGTCATCTGTAAAATACTATATTTGACTTAGTATATTTTAAAGACTATTTAAAAACCGAAAACAAATTTTCTCGGATTATTGATATTTTATCTAGAAATATTTGACCAAAAAAATATATAAATAAAAATATTATATATAGAATATATATATTAAATAATATATATATATATTAATATATATATATATATATATATGATATATATATATATATTATATATATCTATAATATTCTACTTAAAATGTATTTTGATAAACTTAGAGTTTTGTCTGAAAACCATTTTTTCTTATATTTATCT
>JANAVB010006396.1:7909295-7946642 GCA_029216955.1 Iris pallida | reverse complement strand
CCCGATGGTCCACTTCCACCGCAGCACAGAGGCCTTCAGCATCAGGACGGAAATAGTCACTGTATCAGCAGGCACCTAGAAAGCAGCAGAACACTGTGTGCAACTTCTGCAAAAGCAAGGCCATGTTGGGACGACTGTAGGAAGGGCTGGGCATGTGTTTACTTTGCAGTTCAGCGGCATCAGTAAGAGTGTCCCAAGAACCCGACACCATTGCTCAGGTAGCACCAAGAGCTAGGGCTCCGGCAGGGCAGCAGCAAGGGGACCACCATTGCAGACTCAGCAGTAGAGGTTCGTACAGCATCAGCAGCCTAGGGAGCCACCAGGGCGAGCTTTCGCCATGACAAGCCGAGGATGCTCGGCATAGAGAGTGCTTGCAGTTTTGATCTTCTTGATTCTATTTCCACCTTGCCTCATTATACCTATCTTGAAAATCAATTCCATCTATTCCTATCTGTGTTCCCATTGTTGATAAGTTTTGATCTGGTGCTTCATTATGATTTAATTTCTTCTGAGATATCGTATGGGCTAGGTCGCCTCGATTATGAGATTTTAGAATCCTCTAGGTCATGCTAGCAGGCATAGTGAGGACATATAGTCGAATTATGGCGTATTTTTCGGGTGTGGGAATTAATGTTTTTGCTGCCAAGCATGCGGCAATGCAAATTTTAAATACCATAATTCTAGAGGTATGTACCATAGTTGAGGACTTGTGATTATCGTAGCCTTGCTCCTACATGACGGAGATTCTGAGTATCATGATATTGGACAGACGCATACGATTATCGTTTGCATGATTTTTTTTGTGTTTACTTTATTTTATTTTTTGAGGATGATTCTTTTAAGGTGGAAGACTTATAGCCCCAGTTTCTATTTGAGAGTAATTTTAAATTTTAATAATTTTAGTCATTTAATTCATGCTTTAATTTTTTAGATTAATCATTTTAATTTTAAGCCATGACTTGTGATTTTGATATTTTACTATTGTTTGGTTTTAATTTTGAGGACAAAATTTTTTAAAGGTGGATAGATTTGTCACCCCCAGTTTTCAGAAATAGGGGTATTTTTGTTATTTTTCATTTTAGAATATTTTTGAAATTATTTATTTATTTATAATGTGATTTTGGGTTATTTGAGTCGAGTTCGATTTGAAACGGGGACCCGAGGTAGTTTTGACTCTAGTAGGACCCACACATTATTAGCCATGGCCCCATTATTATTTTAGTTAGTGGTTAGTCTAATTATTTATGGATAGGGTTTGGTAGATTAGAGAACTAGAATGACTAATTTAGCCTCGACTTAACCCCCTTTTCCTAATACTAATCGAATGACTAGTGAGGGCATATTAGACACATTCAAAAAAGGGCCGGCCACATGGAAGGGGGATCTCCCCTTATTTCATTTCTATCCATTCCTTTCTCTCTCATGTTCTCCCCAAATTTTAGAGAGCAACTCTATTATTTCATCTCCAAATCAACTCCTTCTTCCACCAAATCTTCTTCATTTCCTCTCTACTCCATGAAAGGAAGGAGCTAGCCAAGTTTTGGAGATTCGTAGCTCGTTCGTGTCTTTTTTGGAATCTCTACGTGTCGGTGTCGTGTCGAAGGTTTTTTTCCTTGAATCTCTCTCCCGAAGGTATAATCTCTCCTCTAATCCACCCCAACATGCATATAGGTCTATTTTGAACCCATAGGAATGACTTCCCATGGTTGTCTCTCCATTTGTGTCCATTTCGTGTCCATTTGGAGTCAGAGGGTGTCCTTTGTGTTTGTACTTTGTGTCCATGTGGGAAACCCCCATTTTGGACACACCATGTGGTTTATATTTGTGTGATTGAATATTTCCTATTTTAATTTCAGATTTTAGATTCCTATAATATTGCTCTTATGTTTCATATATATATATATATAGATATATATATATTATTATAATATATATATATATATATATATAAGATATATATATATATTCATGTTATATATTTATATGTATGTGTGTATATGTCTCTATATATATATATATATATGTGTGGCGAGTGTATATTGCTATATATTATATTATATATATAGATATATATATCTATAGATATATATATATATCTATATATATTCATTGTGTGAGTGAAAGAGTGAGTGAGTTGGTGTGCGTGTTTGTGGTAAATGTGAGAATGGTAAGAAGGTAGGATAAGGTAATGGTTAGAAATTAACATGTGACATAAGATGATCTAGATGACCTAGATACTAGGATTTCTTGGTAGGTAATTTAGTATAGGATATATCTAGCTATCCTAGGAAACCTAGGCTATATTCCTAGGTTAGTTATATGTGCAAGGTATTGGCATTTACCTTGGTAGGGTAATGTAAGTTTTACCTAGAACTAGGATATTTGAGTCTAAAGTCTAAGATATGGTTAGAACTTGGTTCCCTTGGTTGGTAATGATCAAATGTATGTGCTCCTAGACTAGTTTTGACTCGATTGACCATTTTGACCAAAAGTCAACAAAAGTCAATCGAGAGTCAACTTAGCATTTAAGCGACTAGATTTGACCGAAACCAACCAGAGTTGACCATTGACTGAAAGTCGACAGTTGGTCACATGTGACTTGTTTGACCTAGGGTTACTCAGTGTTGACCAGAGTTGACTTTTTGACCAAAATCAATTATAAGTCAACCTTTGACCCCGTTTGCCTAGTTTGACTTGGATTACTCCCAGTGACCTGGTAGACCTAGTATGACTTAGGTTTGACCTAGATTGACCTAGATTCATAGAACGTATTGTAATGCATCTTATTATCATTTTAGACATGTATGACTTGTACTGTTCGATAGGAGGCAGACACCACTCCTCAGGTAATAGTTTTCTTCCACATTCAGAAGATCAGGCGAGTACATTCTCTGACCATTTCATACTTGTCTGATTTACATTCTTGCTCTTGGATACTGTACTTGATGCTGACAAACGATTGTTATCACGAATTGTACTATATGGATCTTCTTTTGATGTTATCCTCTTGTATTCACTAATACATATTGTGATGGCTTTCACTTACATATTGTATTTATTGAATACCCTTATCCTTGTATACTCATTGTGCCATTACTCTCATTATCACATGAGTCCCATGATAGACCATTGTACAAATAATGTAACATTGTACATCTATTGTAATATTGTACACTATTGTATAAGATAACGTAACTTGAGTGGATCCTTGGTATTGATTGGTGAGGGGAGTAGAATTGGTTATGTAATCAAATCCTATTGTATAATATTGTATAACTATGTATATGTCTATTGTGCACTCACGTACAATGGAGTTACCATTGCATGTTCTAGACCGTTTACATAACCATATTGTACTCTAAATTACATATTGCTTACAATTCTTACTTATCATATATAGATATTTCCTATTATCAAATCTATGCTATTTTTTTTACATACATTCTTCTTTCAGCATTTCCTGTACCTTACTCTATTGCATGCTTTATATTTTCTAACTTGATATGAACTGCGTTAGATGTTTTGTGCTCGCTCCTGTCCTGACTGGACATGTTGAAAATATTACAGAGGATGAGGATGAGGCCTGCATAGACACCTACTATGGGACAGCTGTAGATGACTCTTGTGACCCAGATTTCCAGTCGGATCCACTAGCTATAGAGACTGAGGCTCCCTAGTCTAGGTTTTACTATTTCTGTCATTTGAGATCTGGATTGTATATATTCTTTCATATTCAGTAGTTGTGACTTGTATTTTTGGATGTTTGCTGAGATGTTATCTTAGACACTTAGACTCTCTAGTTGTATTTATGTGGATTCTCTCATTTCAGTATTTATCTATCTACATTTCTATCTTATCATTCTGCCTTATATGTGATTGAGACTGTATATTGCTATGTCACCTCCATTCGGAGTGTATATACTGTACAGGTACATTTATATTGTTAGATGATTGACCTAGGACAGCGTTTTCTACCGCCGACACTGCGGCGTAGGCTGGGCGTTGTTACGTTCTCAAAAGCGTATTTTTAAATGGTTTTATAAAAGAAGAGGTTTATGTAGCTCAACCACCCAGTTTTACTGATTTCAAATTTTCTGAATATGTTTTCAAGTTGAAGAAAGCTTTATACGGTTTGAAACAAGCCCCTCGTGCTTGGTACGATCGTCTAAGCACTTTTCTACTTGATAACGATTTTTCAAAGGGAAAGGTTGACACTACTTTGTTATAAAATCTTTGAATAATAATATTCTTTTGATTCAAGTCTATGTAGATGATATTATCTTTGGATCTACTGATGAATCTCTTTGTCAAGAATTTTTAAAGTGTATGCAGAATGAGTTTGAGATGAGCATGATGGGAGAGCTAAAATTCTTTCTCGGACTGTAAATCAAACAAACCAACAATGGGATGTTCATAAATCAAGCAAAGTACACAAAGGATCTATTAAAGAAGTTCGACATGGAAGCAGCAAAACCACTTAGCACTCCAATGGCGACTTCAACCAAGCTTGATATTGATGAACAAGGCAAACCTGTCAACATACGTAAGTATCGAGGTATGATCGGTAGCTTACTGTATTTAACTGCTAGTCGACCAGACATTATGTTTAGTATTTGTTTATGTGCACGCTTTTAAGCTAATCCTAAGGAATCACATTTGTGCGCAGTTAAGCGTATCTTTCGATACCTTAAATGCACTTCTTATGTCGGCTTATGGTATCCCTGTAAAACCCCTAAATTTTTACTATTTTTTTATTATTAAATTTGGTACCGATTTAAAATTTTGTATTGTACGTCGCGTAGTCGTATTGTACGTCGCGCACGAAATTATTTTTCTTGCTCGTCGAGTGCGAATATGTGCGAGCGTACATATTTTTGAAAAATATTATTTTTATTATTATTATTTTTTTTTATAGTTTCAAAGAAATATAGACAATAATTATTTCTAGCTATTATTTTCAAGTTTACGATTTTAATTATGAAAGCCTTTTCGTTTATAGCAGTTATTAATAATAAAATATATTCTTAGGCATACATATATTGCCTAAATATTTTGCTAGTTATTTTAAAAAAGAATATAATTTTCAAAATTTATTAGTATTAATATTTTATTGTTCAAAAAGATATTTAAAAATATTTATTATTTTCGAAATTATTATTATTGGTATTTTGAAAATATATTTGGAAGTTATTGTGGCCATTTAAATCTTGATTTAAATTTATGTATTTATTTAAATAGTTAAATAATTGAAATTTGATTTATTGATTTGACTTTAAACAAAGGAAATTTAATTAGATTTAAATTTGATTTAAAGTTGGAATTGGATTTATATTTAGATTTGGATTTAAATGATTTTAAATTAAATAGTAAATTATCTACTTGGGTTTTAAACCAATCCTAATCCCTATCCAATTGGGAATTCCCACATCCTATAAATAGGCAGGTACTCCTCCAATATTTTTATCATCCATATTATTCCTCCACAAATATTTTTCCATGAAGTACGTGTACCGTGTCCGTGTTCCACCATCCACAATCTTATTCCATATATTTTACAAGTACATTATTTTCTTCTTCGTGTCGGACACATCCCCCGACAGCAACAAATTTCTAATCTCAGCCCTAGCCTAGTCTTTGTTGCTTTTGTCTCCCGCCGTACCCGACCTCGGACCCCGGCCTTCGTCGACCAACCCTCACCCACCAAGCCTAACTCCTCCCTGACTACCCGACTTCCTGTCATAGCCACCCCCGTCTCCACCGTCATCACCATCGACACCACCACCATCTCGTCCACCACAGCCAGACTTCGACCAGCACGCCCGACCCTGATCCCTCGTCTCCACCAGCACACGACCGCCACCCTTAGGATTAGCACCGCCACAACCGTATATCACCATCATCATCACATAAACCACCTTCGCCACCACCAATAAACACAACCCAAGCCTCGTCAACACGACCACCCAGGCCGGTCATAACCACCACCACCCCGATCATCACCGACGCACCCACGTTGGCAATCACCCAAAATTTCCACACCAAAAAAAAAGAAATTAAACGACCACCACCACTCACCTCGTCGGCGACCACCTTGGCCGCGGCCTATCGAACCACCACCTCCAGATCCGTCGGAGCCCCGACGACCCCAGCCGTTCCTCCGCCACCCATCGCGCGCCCTCGCGCACTACCCCGACCCTCGCCGTCGACGCGGCGAGCTCCGACCGCGCCCTGTCGTCTAGATTTCCGCCCGCGCCCACCGCGTGCGTTCGCCACAAGCCAGCCTCCGCCGCTCCCTCCGGCAAACCGTCGCGTGGCCGAACCCCCGAAAAAACCCTCTCCTCAGCCGTTGGCCGCCTTCCGACCGTCCAGCCTCTCTTCCCTCTCCCGTTCTCGTCCTCCGCCGCAGAAACCCCTCTCGCCGTCTCCCTCTCTCTCTCTCTCCTGAGTACTCTCCCCGCAGCCCTTTCCTCCGCGACCCAAGCGCCCAACCCCGGCTTCCAGTCCGCCGGCGAGCCTTCCTTCTCCTCTCCCTCCCTTGCTCTCGTTCTCTTCCCCAAACTTTTTCTTTCACAGCTTTCTCTGTTTCCTTGGTTCCTTTTAATTACTTTAGTCTTCTTAAGGAAGACTAGCAGCATCACGAAGTACTGCATCGAGTACTTCAGTCTTTGAGTACTTCGATTTTTGTTTTTTTTTATTATCTGTGTTTTTGGTACAGACAGTGTTCTCCACGAGAACACTTTACAGTACAAATTTATTTATTTATTTTTTGTTATTATTATTATTATTATTATTATTATTATAATTATTATTATTACTATCATTTACCTTTATCATTATCATTATCATTATTAATATTATTAATATTATTATTATTATTATTATTATTATTATTATTATCATTTGTTTTATTACTTTTACAGTGCTAAGTTTGCGATTATTTGGTTATTATTATCAAAAAGTGGTTTGATATTTTATCATGGTAATCAAATATTTTCAAAGTCATCTTGTAAAAATACTATATTTGACTTAGTATATTTTAAATACTATTTTAAAAACCATAAACAAATTTTTTGGATTATTGATATTTTATCTAGAAATATTTTGACCAAATATATATATATATATATATATATATATATATATATATATATATATATATATATATATATATATATATATATATTTCTACTTAAAAAGTATATTTTGATAAACTTAGAGTTTTGTCTGAAAACCATTTTTTCTTATATTTATCTAAAACTATTTTTAACTAGTATAACCATTTTTCTTTCTCGAGTGTCACAAATAGTTTTCTAAAACATATATATTATTTTATCCAAATTCTATCGATCAATCTCATGTCCGTGACGAGCCCATTTCTTCCTATTCCCTTCCAATTCTATACTACCTTACGTCCACCCTAATTAAACTGACCGTCCTGGACCCAATGAAACTGTCCGTGCCACCATCCGAGGTCACCATGCATAGTTGTTGTACCGAAGTCGCAAATTGTGCCACCTTGATCATCGCAGTACACCAGGCGTCCTACCAGGCAAGACACCTTGCCATTTGCTGTTTAATTAATATAGCTCATATTTTATGCATTATTTATTTTTTATGCAAAAACTGTGATACATAGCATAACTGTTAGAACTTACTGTTTATTTATTTTCCTGCTATATATTATTTTTCTCACATTAAACCTAGATTTAAGGGACCACCTTGTGTGTTGCATTCATTGGCCTTGACACGTTGTAACACGAGGTTGTGTGTCACATGTAGAATACGGAAGTGCGTGATTGGCTGGCCACCAGTACGTACAAGCCGTACGATAGAAATAACCGCTAATAGAGGTTGCATGCTAGTTTGACTTAGCGGTTATAGAGTTAGCATTGGGCGGGAAGAACATGATTGGAAGTTGAGTACCACCCTATCTATCGTAGACTCGCTCGCTACTGAGGAACGATAGGTAGACTATATGCTATAGACTCGCTCGATACTGAGGAATAGTATATGGTGTTGTGACTCGCTACTGAGGTACTGTATTGTTAATTTCTCGACTTGACTGGGTAGTCATGCGACCATGAACTGTTCTTAAAACTGCATTCACCTAGGACGGTTAGGATACCCTTATCCGTTTGGTACGAGTACCTTTGGTTTGGGTACTTGTATCTGACCGTGGCTTGGAACAATAACTTGTCGCGGATTAGTTTGTCACATCTTGTCCTTGTTTGGTTGTAGGTGTGACTTACTACTTCGATGAGAAGGTATTGAACCTTGTTGGGGTCCGGATACCATATTAGATTCATAGCATGGGAAGATACGTTACCGTAAATTAGTTTACCATCTCCTGTCATTGTTTGGTTGGGGGGATGGTACGCTCGTTCAATAGGTGCGTATTGGACCATGTTATAATTCAATTGACTTATTTATTTGAGCGATATTTATTCGGTTTATATGGCTTGATATTATGTGTCTTGTTACGTCCCTCTGAGGACCTGGTTATCTCTCCAGGTGTGTGCTATTGTCTTTCGCAGGTGCTTTAGCTCTAGCCGTGTTCATTGCTATTTCTCGAGGATGATTGCACTTGGATCGTCTTCGCTTCGCTCGCCACTCATTTCATTTTCTATGTACTTTTCCTTATTTTGTTGGTAGTGGATTTGTCTCCGCCCAACATATTGTATCAAGACAATTCATTATCTTTATATGATGTCTTCTATTCATTTATTCTTGTGGATGAGATTAGTTATGGTTCTACTGCATTTTACAGCTTATGTATCCATACAAGGCCTATGTACTTCGTATGAATACAGCTGGCATGTTTACGTTTCTAGTCCTACGTATTTTGGGACTGGGGCGTTACATATTTTTGTGGTGGCCCATACAGGTCAAGATAAAATTGTTTGGTTACTTTACCGTACCAAGCAAGCCTGCATATAGGATTAGAAGTCTAGGGTCTCATCCACATACCTGACCTCTTTTCTTGATTTTATCTACCATTTGACTCATCAATTGCATCTTGCTTCCTTGCTTCCATCCCTATTCTTATCTTCCCTTCGTGCTTGCTAGAGATTGACCCTACTAGTTAGTTGTTCCAAAATACCATTAGTTTAATTCTTTAAGTTGGGTAGAATACCTTATGAACTAGCAACCCCTTTGACCTAGTGACCTGTATAGCAAACTTATTTAGATCCTAGAATCTAGAGGACCTAACCCATCTAGCCAACCAAAGGACTTGGACAAGAAGACTATAGGACGACTGTATGACTTAGAATCATTCTACCTTCTCTAAATCTTAATCTCTCGTGCCTATGTATTTACCGTTTTGACTAAATGATGCTAATGTAGCCTAGTTTTTGAAAGCTTTTTCTTTATCGAGTTTGTTCATGACATATGCTATTGAGCGCTCACTAGCCTATTGTCTAATCAGAACCGGTGCATAATGGTCTGATCAACCAAGTGCACTTTGGTTGGCTTTTGTCTATTATTCTACGTGGATGGAACATAATTAAACTTGGCCCTTACGATCCCATCCACGAGTGCCTTGACAAATTCCTTTGAAATTCATTTCGATCGTCTTTGAATCACGTATTCGTACTCGAAAATATCATCTTTGAACCCCTTACTGCTTTCATCTTCACCTATTTTAGGAGGACGAAAGCGTTATACTAGAGGTTCCCCTAGCTATCCTATCTTTTGTGACCATTAACACTCAATGTGGCTATATCTTTGTCTTAACTACTCATCCTTTCCCTCGACCCTAAATCTACAATCTTGACTTTCTAATCACTTAAATTTAGGAGTGATTACAATCGTCTCTTAATCGTATCCTCAACCTAGACTACGACCATATAAACTTCGAACCCTTCTATCTACCGTTGTGTCCTCTCACCCCTACTAATTCTTAATTTCGAGGACAAAATTCTTTTAAGTTGGGTAGGATGTAAAACCCCTAAATTTCTACTATTTTTTTATTATTAAATTTGGTACCGACTTTAAATTTTGTATTGTACGTCGCGTAGTCGTATTGTACGTCGCGCACGAAATTATTTTTCTTGCTCGTCGAGTGCGAATATGTACGAGCGTACATATTTTTGAAAAACATTATTTTTTTATTATTATTATTTTTATAGTTTCAAAGAAATATAGACAATAATTATTTCTAGCTATTATTTTCAAGTTTACGATTTTAATTATGAAAGCCTTTTCGTTTATAGCAGTTATTAATAATAAAATATATTCTTAGTCATACATATATTGCCTAAATATTTTGCTAGTTATTTTAAATAAAAATATAATTTTCAAAATTTATTAGTATTAATATTTTATTGTTCAAAAAGATATTTAAAAATATTTATTATTTTCAAAATTATTATTATTAGTATTTTGAAAAATATATTTGGAAGTTATTGTGGCCATTTAAATCTTGATTTGAATTTATGTATTTATTTAAATAGTTAAATAATTGAAATTTGATTTATTGATTTGACTTTAAACAAAGGAAATTTAATTAGATTTAAATTTGATTTGAAGTTGGAATTGTATTTATATTTAGATTTGGATTTAAATAATTTTAAATTAAATAGTAAATTATCTACTTGGGTTTTAAACCAATCCTAATCCCTATCCAATTGGGAATTTCCACATCCTATAAATAGGTAGGTACTTCTCAAATATTTTTATCATCCACATTATTCCTCCACAAATATTTTTCCATGAAGTGCGCGCACCGTGTCCGTGTTCCACCATCCACAATCTTATTCCATATATTTTACAAGTACATTATTTTCTTCTTCGTGTCGGACACATCCCCCGACAGCAACAAATTTCTAATCTCTGCCCTAGCCTAGTCTTTGTTGCTTTTGTCTCCCGCCGTACCCGACCTCGGACCCCGGCCTTCGTCGACCAACCCTCACCCACCAAGCCCAACTCCTCCCTGACTACCCGACTTCCTGCCATAGCCACCCCCGTCTCCACCGTCATCACCATCGACACCACCACCATCTCGTCCACCACAGCCCGACTTCGACCAGCACGCCCGACCCCGATCTCTCGTCTCCACCAGCACACGACCGCCACCCTTAGGATTAGCACCGCCACAACCGTATATCATCATCATCATCATCACATAAACCACCTTCGCCACCACCATTAAACACAACCCAGCCTCGTCAACATGACCACCCAGGCCTGTCATAACCACCACCACCCCGGTCATCACCGGCGCACCCAACGTCGGCAATCACCCAAAATTTCTACACCAGAAAAAAAAAGAAATTAAACGACCACCACCATTCACCTCGTCGGCGACCACCTTGGCCGCGGCCTCGAACCGCCACCTCCAGATCCGCCGGAGCCCCGACGACCCCAGCCGTTCCTCCGCCACCCATCGCCGCCCTCGCGCACTACCCCGACCCTCGCCGCCGACGCGGCGAGCTCCGACCGCCCTGTCGTCTAGATTTCCGCCCGCGCCCACCGCGTGCGGTCGCCACAAGCCAGCCTCCGCCGCTCCCTCCGGCAACCACCGCGTGGCCGAACCCCCGAAAAACCCTCTCCTCAGCCGTTGGCCGCCTTCCGACCGCCCAGCCTCTCTTCCCTCTCCCGTTCTCGTCCTCCGCCGCAGAAACCCTCTCGCCGTCTCCCTCTCTCTCTCTCCCGAGTACTCTCCCCGCAGCCCTTTCCTCCGCGGCCCAAGCGCCCAACCCCGGCTTCCAGTCCGCCGGCGAGCCTTCCTTCTCCTCTCCCTCCCTTGCTCTCGGTCTCTTCCCCAAACTTTTTCTTTCACAGCTTTCTCTGTTTCCTTGGTTCCTTTTAATTACTTTAGTCTTCTTAAAGAAGACTAGCAGCAGCACGAAGTACTGTATCGAGTACTTCAGTCTTTGAGTACTTCGATTTTTGTTTTTTTATTATCTGTGTTTTTGGTACAGACAGTGTTCTCCTCGAGAACACTTTACAGTACAAATTTATTTATTTATTTATTTATTTATTTTTTTGTTATTATTATTATTATTATAATTATTATTATTACTATCATTTACCTTTATCATTATCATTATCATTATTAATATTATTAATATTATTATTATTATTATTATTATTATCATTTGTTTTATTACTTTTACAGTGCTAAGTTTGCGATTATTTGGTTATTATTATCAATAAGTGGTTTGATATTTTATCATGGTAATCAAATATTTTCAAAGTCATCTTGTAAAAATACTATATTTGACTTAGTATATTTTAAATACTATTTTAAAAAACCATAAACAAATTTTCTGGATTATTGATATTTTATCTAGAAATATTTTGACCAAAAAAATATATAAATAAAAATATATATATAATATATATATATATATATATATATATATATATATATTATATATATATATATATATATATATATATATATATATATATATATATATATATATATATTTCTACTTAAAAAGTGTATTTTGATAAACTTAGAGTTTTGTCTGAAAACCATTTTTTCTTATATTTATCTAAAACTATTTTTAACTAGTATAACCATTTTTTTTCTCGAGTGTCACAAATAGTTTTCTAAAACATATATATTATTTTATCCAAATTCTATCGATCAATCTCATGTCCGTGACGAGCCCATTTCTTCCTATTCCCTTCAAATTCTATACTACCTTACGTCCACCCTAATTAAACTGACCGTCCTGGACCCAATAAAACTGTCCGTGCCACCATCCGAGGTCACCATGCATAGTTGTTGTACCGAAGTCGCAAATTGTGCCACCTTGATCATCGCAGCACACCAGGCGTCCTACCAGGCAAGACACCTTGCCATTTGCTGTTTAATTATTATAGCTCATATTTCATGCATTATTTATTTTCTTTATGCAAAAACTGTGATACATAGCATAACTGTTAGAACTTACTGTTCATTTATTTTCCTGCTATGTATTATTTTTCTCACATTAAACCTAGATTTAAGGGACCACCTTGTGTGTTGCATTCATTGGCCTTGACACGTTGTAACACGAGGTTGTGTGTCAAATGTAGAACACGGAAGTGCGTGATTGGCTGGCCACCAGTACGTATAAGCCGTGTGATAGGAATAATCGCTAATAGAGGTTGCATGCTAGTTTGACTTAACGGTTATAGAGTTAGCATTGGGCGGAAAGAACATGATTGGAAGTTGACTACCACCCTATCTATCGTAGACTCGCTCGCTACTGAGGAACGATAGGTAGACTATATGCTATAGACTCGCTCGATACTGAGAAATAGTATATGGTGTTGTGACTCGCTACTGAGGTACTGTATTGTTAATTTCTCGACTTGACTGGGTAGTCATGCGACCATGAACTGTTCTTAGAACTGCATTCACCTAGGACGGTTAGGATACCCTTATCCGTTAGGTACGAGTACCTTTGGTTTGGGTACTTGTATCTGACCGTGGCTTGGAACAATAACTTGTCGCGGATTAGTTTGTCACATCTTGTCCTTGTTTGGTTGTAGGTGTGACTTACTACTTCGATGAGAAGGTATTGAACCTTGTTGGGGTCCGGATACCATATTAGATTCATAGAATGGGAAGATACGTTACCGTAAATTAGTTTACCATCTCCTGTCCTTGTTTGGTTGGGGGGATGGTACGCTCGTTCAATAGGTGCGTATTGGACCATGTTATAATTCAATTGACTTATTTATTTGAGCGATATTTATTCGGTTTATATGGTATGATATTATGTGTCTTGTTACGTCCCTCTTAGGACCTGGTTATCTCTCCAGGTGTGTGCTATTGTCTTTCGCAGGTGTTTTAGCTCTAGCCGTGTTCATTGCTATTTCTCGAGGATGATTGCACTTGGATCGTCTTCGCTTCGCTCGCCACTTATTTCATTTTCTATGTACTTTTCCTTATTTTGTTGGTAGTGGATTTGTCTCCGCCCAACATATTGTATAAAGACAATTCATTATCTTTATATGATGTCTTCTATTCATTTATTCTTGTGGATGAGATTAGTTATGGTTCTACTGCATTTTACAGCTTATGTATCCATACGAGGCCTATGTACTTCGTATGAATATAGTTGGCATGTTTACGTTTCTAGTCCTACATATTTTGGGACTGGGGCGTTACAATCCCAAAACCACGTCGTTTGACCTAGCCGGTTATTCCAATGCTGATTTTGCTGGATGTAAAGTAGATAGAAAAAGCACTAGCGGCACATGTCATTTCCTAAGAAAAGCTCTAGTCTCTTGGTTTAGTAAAAAGCAAAATTCTGTTGCATTATCAACAACCGAGGCTGAGTATATCGCCGCAGGACGTTGTTGTGCACAAATTTTGTGGGTGAAACAAACTTTAGAAGACTATGGATTGCATTTTACACACATACCCATTTTTTGTGATAACACTAGTTCTATTAATTTGACTAAGAATCCAGTATGTCACTCTCGTACTAAACATATCGAGATTCGACATCATTTTCTTAAAGATCATCAACAAAATGGAGATATAGACCTTGTATACATAGACATACAGAATCAATTAGCTGACATACTCATAAAATCTTTAGCGGAAGATCGTTTCAATTATTTACGTCAAGAATTAGGCATTTTAGATGTCAATAATATTAATTAATCTTGTTTTATTAATTAATTTATTCGAAACTCAAAAACTGTTTCCGAAACAAGCCCAAAAAGAGTCTGTCTGTCACCACGACTACGGTTGAAGCGAAGCGGTACTTAAGAGTTCCCCGGTGAACCTCCGTTAGCTGGGACAGTACTCCTACAGCTAATCTGAAATAGATACTGAGTAAAGAATATTAATTTGTAAAATAATATAAATTATATTACTTTGAGATTTAAAATTACTAAACTTTGAATTAAGCATTTGAAACGAATTAATGAAAAAGAATGTGGCCTCATTTGAATTATTTTTTATATATACATATAGCCAGGCAACCCTTGGCGAATTCGGCCCGAGTTCGGTCCGAATTCGGCCAGAGTTCGGCTGGGTATATATATGTACCAGCACGAACCCGAGGCTTCCTTCTTTTTCATTTTTTTCCACATCCTCATAACAGCAGCAGCGCGCCTCCGAAACCCTAGCTTTTTCTCCATCCTTGTTCTTCCAATCCTTTTGGAGTTACTCGTCAAAACTTTGGATTCGTGCGGAGAACGTCATCCTCTACAACATATCCATTTCTTGGAAGGTATAATTCCTTCTTTCATCCACTTTTCAATACTTAGGGTTTCTAGAAAATTTTGGAAAATAATGCCTAAGTTCAATCCCTTCAAGAGGAAGAAGACCAATGCCACTGAAGAGGCATCGTCTTCAGATCCACATACGGATTGCTTCTTTTCTCCGCTCCAATCGGACGATGGTGCATCGGATGAGTTTTACTTTAAAACTTTCGATCAAGCTTTATTGTGGTATGCCGATTTTATCATGCGTACAATTTGTACCGGATCACGGATTAAGTGGACTGTCTTTCCGGATCACCGCCCTTACTTTGAGGCATTAGGGTTATAACATTTTGTCACCTTACAATTCCCCATTGCCACTAATGCCATTAGATTATTCTATTGTAATTTTGTGTTAGACACTTTTACCGCGAGTACACGTGTCGGAGGAATTGATATCGAATTCACTGATGAAACGTTAGCGGAAATTCTTGGTATCCTAAACGAAGGTGTCCCGCTCGATGACATCACTGATTTTGATTTCCTCGATGGCAAGACACTCGTTAGTTTCAAGAATGAGATTTGTGCGCCCGTATGCGCTCATCCTGGAAAGTTCAAGGCTAATAACTTGAACTTGTTTAACTACAAATTACATCTCATCATCTATTCCACCTTACTTCCAAAATCTACTTCCAAAGATGATGTCACTGCACTTGAGCTTTCAGCTCTTTATCATATTCTTAAGGGGATTCCTTTTTCTGCCCCTAAGACTATCATCCAGATGATGGGTAGATGTCGCGGGAGAGACCGCAACCTATCTTATGCGATGCTTATTCCACGCATTTTTCAGAGATTTAATATTGACCTATCTACTTGTGCTGTCGACCCCGAGCCCAAGTTTCTTAAACTCTCTCATCGCAGCATTGCCTCTGTTCCTCCACCTACTGCACCTACTCCTCCTACACCTACTCCCACAGCTCCCACAGCACCTGTTCCTTCTCATTCTTATCCTATGACATTTGAGGGTATACATCAGCATTTATCAGATCTGCAGTCTTTTTATGTTGAGACCTCTCGGTAACACGAGTTCCGTGATGTGACTCGGTTCCAGGCGATTGCCAACTCCTTCGCCGATCTGAGGTTTGCGCAGACGGGTCATTCTGCTAGCTCTCTACCTCGAGACCCTTCTGTTTCTAGCTACCGTATTGACGACGAGGCGGTCCACTCTCTGTTCCAACCAGGGAACGCCTATGATTGGTATCGTACCACTGGTTCCACTCCTCGCACTTCTGGCGCTGGTACTTCTAGAGCTGGTCCTTCTGGACATGCTGGAGCTGCAGCTGATGACATTGATGATGATGATGATGATTTTTGAGATGTTAGATATTGAGACTGTTACTTTTGTCTTATGTTTACTTAAAAATGCTCCGACATTCCAAGATTTTATCAGTACTCTTATTTTTATTATCAGCACTTTATTATATGACTATTCATAGACATGGTTTTTGATTCTGCCTCAGTTTTGGCATCTTAGTCTATTATTCAGCACTTTATTTGTTTCAGTTTTAATTCTCGCACTTTATTAAAAATTGCCTGTGACAAATACATGCCTGTGTTGTTCTATAGTCTATCTGTTTCTCTTACTATATTCACTGTTTATACCATGCCTGTCATGATTATTTATTTTTATTGTGTTTCTTCACTGTATGTTACTTATGCATTTATTGCGGGGGAGCTTTCTCCTTTGCAATTATTTTGCTAAGTGACAACGGGGGAGAAATAAGATCTAACATTTTTGTGACTACAGGTTATGAACAATTTCTTTTGGTTACTATTTTGAATTGATTCCAAGCTTAGATGTTATATCGGCAAGGTTTGTCAATTATCAAAATGGGGGAGATTGTTGGCCCATTGGTCATGGTCAAACCTGATTTTAATAATTGATCAAACTCTGTCTCGATATAAATACAAGTCAACTCAGATGTTTATCTACGACGTTTTGGACACTGCTCAACAAAGGATATCAACAATGTTCAAGACTGAAGCCGTTTGCCACTCCAAATGTATTTCTTGTTAAGCAATATAATTTTTCATTTTATTGAGTCTAGAAATACATTGTACACCGAGTCGTACTGGAAAATAGGCTATCCGAAAATGTTTTTCAAAACCATCCTATTCTTTTATAAATGACCTATGTTTTTGAAAAATATTCTTTTTACAAAAAGCTTCTGAAGGATTTTTCAAAAAGCTAATTTATTTTCTCAAAATTGAACTGGCAGAACCCCAACAGAACTCGGCCAGAGTTCGGCCATTTGGAACGTTAGTGAACGTTGGGTTTTTGAACTTGGTCATCCTTCAGTTGCGGTTTGTTACAAAGATTTCTGTCCGAATTCTGCCCGAATTCTGCCAGAGTTCTGTCTTTGGAAAAACTATAAATAGAGAAGTATTTCGATCATTTCAAATCACCAATTCACTTTCAATCTCTTCTCTTCTTAATCTTACATTCTTCCAACAAGTTCTCAAAAGCTTTCATTTTCAAATCCCAAGCCAGTTACAATCCTCTAGTCGATTTGCCAGTACGGTACGGTCTAGAAGTTTCAGAGCGATTGTAATCAGAGGCTTGATAGAAGATACAATTCTTCACAATTGAAGTTGGTCGAGTTCTTCGTATCAAAGCTCGCGTCTGTAGAAGTTGCAAAGACTTCGTATGAAAACTTGTGGGATTTTCTAATAGTGGATTCAACTGGAAGCTAGAGTTCTTTCGACTGGACTAGTCCTCACAAGAGGGAAACCAGTATAAATCTCGGTGTTTGCGTTTGCCTTCTGATCACTTTTAATTTTTGTCATTTACTTTTGTGATTATTATTATATCTGTGATCTAACTGCTAACAAGTTTTTAATTAGAAATATTCCGCTGCCTACTCTATTCACCCCCCCTCTAGAGTATTCTGCTTTACGATTTCGTTCCTACAAGATGGATAAGTTAGAAATTTGGCTAGTGAATTCCTACTCATTAAGAATCGAACGTAAGATGCATCGTAGAGAATTTGGATCAAAACGATTGTTGACTTGAGCACCGTTGCCTCGATGTAAACTGTTGTGTTGAATAGATTGTGGCCTTTGTGCAATATCAATTTAAAAGTTGCGTCGGAAGAATTTAAGCATGGTGTCTAGGTAAGTCACCTAGCGGATGTAGTCATGAATGTTGATGCTTTTGTAAGTCAACAAAAGAGAATTATGTCGAGATAAGTTACGAAGTGAAACTTCAGAAATAGTTGGGTAGCGACGTCGAGCGCAAGGCGTTACGGAGGCTCGTTGTGATCGGATGCACGACGGCTTGATGCAACTTATAGGATTAATAGTTCCTACAAAACATACGAAATGAGAAATACAATTTTGAATCACATTGTATGCAGTGACTTTATTGAATGAATCGCGTATGTATCGAATATATGTATGCGATAAAATTTCGAAAATAGTTGCTAAAGATAAGTCTGATCGAGAGTACGAGATGGCAAGCATAGGATTGAAATTACTTGTTAGCTTTGTTCCAATTTTTTACCACTGGACTTGGTCGAAATATATATATCTTTGGGACGCCTTGAATATAGGTACGGATCCAAATCGAGTTGTATACAAATTCAAATCGAGCTACAGGAAAGACTTTGAAATGTTAATGAAAAGCTTGCAAGATAGTGCGAAACTGAACAACATTGGTGGGATGAGATCGTAAAACGATCTATAAAACACTTAATTGGAGTGTTGGTTTTGGTTCAAGGACGAACCTTGTTTTGAGTGGTATATTCTATAATGCCCCGCTCCGTACAGTGCATTATGCTGAGACGTTGACTCAAAGTGTCGTATTGACCGAATGAAATGTATCGATGCGAGTCGATACAAGAGTTACGTTGTCCCGAGCAACGCATCGAACTAAGTCAATATATGCGAAGAGTTGCATTGTCCCAAAAGAAATGCATCGAGTTGAAAATCGATGCGAAGTGCTGCATTGCCCCAAAGGATAAGAGCGTTGAGACGACTCGAAGATTCTAAGAAATTGAATCGACCAAGGCGCAAGTCCGAATCGATGCAAGTATTGATTTTAGTTGGTTTCATGTGCAGGCTATCCATTTACGCTGAAATATTAGAGGTCGACATTTTACCTTATTCAGAAAGGGGTCCGCAAAACCAATCGTCGCCTTACGACGGACTGAGGCATTGGCACAATAAGCCAAATCGGACATATAATTCAATAAAGCATGAAGTGCTCGAATGGCTAAGTCAGGAGATTTGGCCGTGCAATGAAGTTATGAAATCAAGCCGCATCGGCTCGGCAAACGACAAGGCGTATCAATTTAGGGTGGAAGGATTGACTCTTCTTTTTACTCCTTCATGCCTAAGTCAAAATATATCATTGTATGCTAAGTTAACCTATCGACACCACGGGCGTGGTCCGATCGGAAGATAAATGGTAGTGTGTGTCGAACACTAGTTAGAACAATTAAAATAAAATGTGCATCAAATGCACGAGTCGCTATGGAACATTGGATATCACAAAAGCGAGCGCCTCGGTACGCAAGCCGCAAGAACATGGGATAACTGTATTCGGCGAGTGCCTTCGTGCACGAGCCATTCCGTGCCTTCGCGCACGAGTTAGAAAGGCTAGCATATTGAAGGACAATAGGAGAGCACCCTAGCGTACAAGCCACGAACATTGAACAGTATGTCAGAGAACATGGAATACGGCTTCGATGCGTGCACCAAGTGTACGACGCAAGGAAAAAGATGATAAATGTGTCAAAATATGCCTACATGCACGAGATCATAAAAGATAGCTTCGTTGCGAAAGAATACAGTTGTGACATGAATGTGACGGAACTGTCGGATATGACATGATGCCTCGAAACGTGTTCGGGACCTTCGGGTCGTTCGGTTGACGAACATTGAGTTGAGGCATGATGCCGTTGAACATTGAAACGAAGTATGAAATGTAAGAACATAGAAAGTTAATGGAAGGAATACGAGATGATAAAGTCTCTCGGACTCAAGACTATGTTTGGTTGTTTGAATAATAGGGCATTGCATAATCAAATAGACTTGAGATAATTGTGATAATCTTCTGTGCATGGAATGTTCCCTCCGAACGGGCTGCGCCGGGGCACCGGGACCGTTCGGCCTAGGAGGGATATAATCTTTGATGGGCACTCATCTGTAAACAACTAACACCGATTTTAGATGTGAAAAGCCACAAATAATGGTAGACACGTGGTATGTTTAGTTGTTTGGGATAGCATCCCAACCCGTGAAATGTCGGGCTACCCAAATTCGAAAAAGAAAAGAAAGAGAAAGAAAAGAAAGAAAGGAAAAGAAAAGAAAAGAGAAACACCTTTAGTTTATTTTGGCATGGATACGCCAACGACCTTTTCATATAGTTAAGGAACGATGGATTGAAAGTGTAGGCACGTATGTACCCTGCGCACATAGATCCTGCTTAGAGATGCACTTATAACATGACAGGGAAGGAATGGGGCGTATTCACCTTGCGTCAGTGCAAGGGCGAGTGCGTCTATGTTGGTAAGAAGTCGTGCCACGAACCAAACACGAGATTGCTTGCATGCTTGCCTATTCAATTCGAATAACATGCTTGCCATGATAACATGTTTTACGCTTTCGAATATGCCATGAAATCGACCCTAAGGAGAATATAGCAAGATCATAAGCTAAGTTGCATGATTGAACGTAAATACTAAAATATCGGTTTAGAAAGTTAGGCTTTTCGTCAGTACATGCGAGGACAAACGTACTGATCCCCCACCAGCTTTCATGCAGGGTGCAGGGAATGGATTGCTCGCGACGAAGCTTCGCTTGATCGCGTAAAGCCATGGAATGTCATAGCGTTTGAAGCGTGCGATCTCATTGACGCTCGGACTTGCAACAGAATTGATGCGGCCGAGATATAGAAGGTATGATGTATGGAACGGTAAAATCCTTTGTGGGCAAGAGAGAACCTGAGTGTTGTAGCCAATTTGGCATATATTATTGGGCTATCAAAAGCCTTTGTAATCTCAGTTCGAATATCAATAAAGAGAATTGTTTCGTATGCTCTGTTTTTCTTTCGTTGTTAATATCAACTCAAAGATAACCATTTGAGAACTTGTCATCTTGCCTTGCACGAGCGCAACTCTAGGCTCGTGCGGCGTTACGCCCCCTGCGAGGACGATGATGCGGGTGATTCCGGGTCGAGGCGTGACAGAGGGGAGGATAAGTAACTAAAGCAAGGTTGTAGTCATATGGCTGGTCGGTGATAGCTATACTTGTGTATACAACTATCCTAGCTATGGGGGATAATCTGTTTCTATCTACCAAATATGAACGTTTCGTCTTTCTAAATTAGTAAAAGACGAAAACAATGAAGAGTTCAAGAAGGATGTCATTGAATACAATTACGTAATTCAAAGGCGAATATATAATTCAAGAGGAATTGTCAAGGCAGTCGTGGATGAGATCCTAGATACCTAAATATCTCAATCCACCTGGGATAATCATAGGAAGAGCGAACCAAGTGCACTATAGTTAATCAGATCATAATACATTGATTCTAATTAGACAATATGCTTGTGGGCGTTCCCAGTATACATATGTCCTGAACAAGCTCGGTAAGGAATAAGCTTGCAAAACTAGGATACAAATAGCAACATTATTTATGATATTTACAAAGTAATAGTACGGACGATAATGTTGAAAGCAGTAATAAATAGCTCAAGTTTAACCAGGATCTAAGTCTTGTCCGATGTTCTTGCTTATAGAGTCATCCTACTGGCTCTTGTATCAGGCCGTAGTTGACCAATGGAGTATGGGCTACTAAAACTCTATATTCTAGGTAAACATATCTTGTTTTACTAGCATGTTTTCAGTGCCACCCAGTTATACTTCATTAAAGGCTATAGGGACACGGGGTGATATGTCGTGAGGCATACTACCCAACTTATAAATGTCAACTAATAGAGTGATTGAGAAATATAAGATGTAACTAATAAGAGTTGTCTTTCTACTATCTTTATCAAGCACGAAGGAAAAAAAAAGGTAAGATTTACAATGGAAAAGGTGTCAAGTAGAAGGAAATCAAGGTAGTCAGACGAGAGTTCGAAATTGGAATCAAGGAAGGTAATTCAAGTGTGTGGATGAGATTCTAGACTATAATCCTATTTGTAGGCCCGTTCGGTACCGTAACGAAACCGAAATGGCTAACTGTCCTGCATGGGCCACCACAAAAACACGTAACGTCCCAACCCCAAAATACTTAGGACAAAGTACGTAGACATGCCAGCTGTATACATACGAAGTATTCTCCACTGTATGGAACCCCCGTATGTATATATAAGCTGTAAAAATGCAGTAAAATCTATTTTGGTTTTTTAGAAAAATCTATTTTGGTTTTTTAGAAAAATGCAATAAAATGAAGTATACCCCAAAATATTTTTGTTTTTCTACGTTGTATTGTACGCCTACTGCTCACATATTTTTTTAAAAAAATCTATTTTGGTTTTTTTAGCGATTATTTTTTTTTTACTTTTCTAATGATAATATTTTCGAAGAGAACGAATTTTTTTTAGTGTGACATTTTGTCATATTAACCATCTTTCTAATATTTACAGTATTTTTAATATCATTTTTCAAAGTATATTCGAATTTTATCATTAATTTTAATATTATTTATCGAAAAGTTAAGCAAATATCATAATTTTGACTTTTAATGAATATCATAAACACACTATTCTTTTGAGAAAAATATTAAAGCATGGTCAATCTAATCTTAATATTATTTATTTATTTAATATTAAAACATGTTCAAAACAATCTGAATATTATTTAATCAGGCTTTCACTATTTATTTTTTTAGGATTTTTAATGCCTGCTGCTAACGTATGTTGCCGTTCAGTGATTAAATTTTTTTGGGATTTTAAATGTGTGTTGCTTACTAATTTATTTTTTTTAATTTTTTAATGCATGTTGCTCACTAATTTATTTATTTTTTAATGCATATTTCACTCATTAAATTTTTTAAGTTGCATTGAACGCCTACTGCTCACTTATTTAAAAAAAATATGTTTTGGTTTTTTAACGATAATATTTTTTTACTTTTCTAATGATAATATTTTCGAAGAGAACGTTTTTTATTGTGACATTTCGTCATACTAACCATCTTTCTAATATTTACAGTATTTTTAATATCATTTTCGAAAGTATATTTTAATTTTTAATTTAATTTTAATATCATTTATTAAAAATTTAAGCAAATATCAGACTTTTAATGAATATCATGAACCCACTATCATATTGAGAAAAATATTAAAGCATGGTCAATCTAATCTCAATATCATTTATTCATTTAATATTAAAATATGTTCAAGAAAATCTGAATATCATTTAATCAGGCTTCTACTATTTAACTTTTTTTATTTTTAACGCCTGCTGCTAACGTATGTTGTTGTTCAGTAATTGAAATTTTTTTTGGATTTTAAATGTATGTTGCTTACTAATTTATTTATTTATTTTTGATTTTTTAATGCATGTTGTTCACTAATTTTTTTTCAACGCATATGTCACTCATTAAAAAAAATTGGTTTTAAGTTGTATTGAACGACTATTGCTCACTTATTTAAAAAAAATCTATTTTGGTTTTCTAACAATAATATTTTTTACTTTTCTAATGATAATATTTTCGAAGAGAACACATTTTTTTAATTGTGATATTTTGTCATATTAACCATCTTTCTAAAATTTATAGTATTTTTAATATCATTTTCCAATGTATATTCAAAAAATTTCGTTAAATTTAATATCATTTATCGAAAATTTAAGCAAATATTATAATTTTGACTTTTAGTGAATATCATGAACACAATATGCCATTGAGAAAAATATTAAAGCATGGCCAATCTAATCTCAATATCATTTATTCATTTAATATTAAAGCATGCTCAAAAAATCTGAATACCATTTAATCGGGCTTCCATTATTTTTATTTTTTTTTAACGCCTGCTGCTAACGTATGTTGTTGTTCAGTAATTGGAATTTTGTTTTTGATTTTAAACGTATGTTGTTTACTAATTTTTTTTATTTTTTTTTGATTTTTTAATGCATGTTGCTCATTAATTTATTAATTTTTAACTCATATTTCACTCATAAAAATATATACTTTTGGTTTTAAGTTGTATGAACGCCTACTGCTCACTTATTTTTTAAAAAAAAATCTGTTTTGGTTTTTTAACGATAGTATTTTTTACTTTTTTAATAATAATATTTTCGAAGAGAATGAATTATTTTATTGTGATATTTTGTCATATTAACCATCTTTCTAATATTTATAGTATTTTTATTATCATTTTTCAAAGTATATTCGAATTTTTATGTTAGTTTTAATATTATTTATCGAAAATTTAAGCAAATATCATAATTTGACTTTTAATGAATATCATGAACCCACTATCCTATTGAGGAAAATATTAAAGCATGGTCAATCTAAATATCATAATCAGGCTTCCACTGTATGGCTGCACAAAATCTGAATGCCATTTAATCAGGCTAGGTGACGACGACGGTGGATTGTTGTTATTCAAAATATTGAATGTAGCAAGGCTGCAAATTAAATCAATCCAACATGAGTTAATTTAGGATATTTTGTGAATTTTTGTCAGCTTAAAGAGAAAGTAAGTATGAGTTAATTTAGGTGTTCATTGAAAAAATTGAAGTCAAAATGACCTACACTAGCTAGTTACCAAGTGGTCTAAAGTCAAAAACTGATTAAATGATGTTCACTACTCTATTAATAGTCAAAGAAAACTTAGTTAATAATAACCATTGGATCAACAACCAATAATTCAGATTTGGGATGTATCGATACAAATTTTTAGATGTTTGTACGAAAGAATTTTCAATATATATATATATATATATATATATATATATATATATATATATATATATATATATATATATATAATTTATATCTTACATAGGGTATGTAAGTACAACAAAACTCTACACAAGTAATATTTAGTAATTGGGGATCATATAGTATGTAAATTAGACTTTGTCTCTCCAAAATATTTGATATTTGTGTTTGGATTTTAAAATTAATAGTAATTTTAACACCCAAACATTAATTATTAGAAATAATTCAAACAATGTTGTTTGGTTCATTTTTGAATGAGTATATTAACTGTTGCTAAACAATAGGGGTGTGAACTATTCTTTAGGTGTTATTGAAGGAGTGATATATATGGTTATAAAAGCCCATATAAGACTGTTGAATTATCAATGAGAACACACGATTTTTACACGGTTTTCAGATTAAAAAACTTTATTGTTCGATATTGTTCTCCCTTCCACTTTGCTGAAGATAATTTCTTGTGTCATTCCTTCACTAAATAGCATCACCTATTGTGTGATTCTTCTAGCATTTTCCAACATTTTGGTATCAGAGTCCGGTTCGTTATTGAAGCTGGGAGAATGAGGTTCATCGTAGGAAGTTTACTCTGCTGTAAAATTTGTTCTAGTAAGTTATTTTGTTGAAAAAAATGTACATTTGTTTTTTGGGCACCGATTATTGCTTAAAAAAATTAAGAAGCTAGAAGCAAAATGAATATTGGAAATGAGGTTAATCTCTCTCAAACTTTGATTCTTGTTTTTATTGGAGAAAACAATGAATTCCGGAGTATTAAGATGAAAACTCTTTTTATTTCACAAGATCTTTGAGAATTTGTTAAAAATGGTTATGTAGAGACAGACAAGGCAGCAGAAATGAAGGATCTTTGAAAAAGATGCAAAGACTCTACTCATATTGCAACAGAGAGTAAATGACGACTCTATCTTTCAGAGATTGCCAATGCTGTAAAGTGAAATGATGCATGGAGTATTTTGAAGCAAGAATATGAAGGTGATGGTAAGGTAAAATCTGTCAAGATTCAAAATCTTAAAAAAGTGATTTTGAGAACCTATGTATGAAGGATACTGTCACAATTGCTGACTAATGCACCAAAGTTTCTATTATTGTTAATCATCTAAGAACTCTTGGTGAAGAACTTAATGATAACAAGGTATAGTAGAAATGTTTTGAGAATTTTTGTTGCTAAATTTGATCATGTGGTAGCTGCAATAGAGGAATCAAAAGATATATCTAGTTATTCTTTTTGTGCACTAATAAGTTCTATTCTAACTCATGAACAAAGATTAGACAGAACAACAGAAAAGAATGTTGAAAGTGCAATCCAAACATGAGTAGAAAACTCATACAAGCCTACTGGAACACATCGAGGAAGAGATGGATATCGTGATCGAGGAAGAGACCAAGATCAAGGCTTGGAATCATAATGTTCAAGGAAATTCAAATAATTGGAAAGATAAAGAAGGCTCAAATAATTGGAAAGGAAACAACTCAAATATTCAATGTCGTTATCATAACAAATATGATCATATTAAGCGTTATTGTTGGGACAAGGAGGAGCATCAAGCCAATGCAGCTGAAGAAATAGATGAAGATGCTAGTATATACTTTGACTTGTCTTAATGCTAAAGAAAACACAAATGGTATACGGTTGTTGGATAGTGGTTGTAGTAATCACACGACAGGAATGAAAGGGGTCTTCAAAAACTTTGACGAATAGTACGTAAAACTACAAATGCAACTTGGAAATGGAAAACAGGTTCAGACAGAAGGAAAATGTGTCATTATAGTGAGAACTAAATCAGGTATTGAAAAGCAAATCCATGATGTTATTTAAATTTTTGGATTAGTTCACAATCTATTAATTAAGTATTGGACAATTAGTTCAAAGGGAATATTTAATTAGTTTTTTGAATGACACGTGTAATTCAAGATCCTAAATATGGTAGGATTATTATAGTAAAGATGACATCTAATAAGAAGTTTTTCCTCAAGTTCTCTTACCTTGATGATAATGATTTACTTGTCAATATTAAAAATTATTCATGGTTGTGGCATTTGTCACAACTCGCTTCCATTTTTCGGAATACGAGTATGTAGCCAAGTCCAACCTACGCGTAGCATCGACAGTAGTACGTTGTCGAGACCTCAATATCAAATACAATAAAATATATCTATTTTTTCATTCGCAATAACTAATTCATTTATAAATCTGATAATACATCAAAATGACATTCGGGAACAAACCCGCTAAATATTTAAATTCAGGTAGTATCTGTTCTATCTAGAATTTAAGGTCAGCCTCTAAGATCTCTGCCTCCCCAGAAAGGTCCAAAGTACATAAGACATCAAGAATGTCAAGTCACCTACAACGATCCAGTCAAAAAAGAAAAAAAGTACAACCATATTGCAATAATATAGTTCAGCACAAAATAAAGGTAGATAAAAAGAGATACAATTTAACAATAAAGAAAACATGTATATGAACTGGAACAATAACATGAACAAGAAGATTACTGTAAATAATATGTATAAAGAAGATAACTGGACAAATGAACATGAACATGTAAGACTAACAGACAATGTGTGTGAAATACTTTTTGACATGTGATTGGTTGGACTAATACGACACATCATATAGATGACTATCCATAATAAAAAGGTACGGCTAACCCATATGTGAGATGTATGGCTTAGCTATCCACAATAACAATAATTGGAGTTTGTTCACATAACTACAGGATATTTTTTCTACCAACTCACTAAACAAAAACAATGAGCAATGATACAACAATCCTATCGTGTCACAATTGTGTCTCAACGGGATACTAAATGAAGACATGGCAAATAGGTACATTTATAAGGTACTAAGAGCATAAAGCAATAGTGTAATTGCCTGAATTCTTTAAAGAACTGGTTTCATAAGTTGAGGACAAGATGAAATCTGGCTAGATGCTATCAAACCATACAATACCATTGTACCACGAACCCATGCATGAATAACCACAAGTCACATCTAAAATCCCATTCTAAAAGTCATAAAAAGTGAATAATGAGTTAACCAAATTAATTCAATTTAATTCTAGAATAAATCATCTAAAATCCTAATTTAATCTAATTATATTTTGAAATAAAATTTAAACAATATTTTTGGCTTTAGAAAGTCACGGTTTCCAATTCGGAACCCGTGGCATGCAAATTAAGATGTACCATTGAATAACTAGTCAAACGTTACAAACTTAATAATTTGTGGGTGCATCTTAGTAGATTTTAACGCCATGAGTATACTGGAATCAACCATACCATCAAATCATGATTTGGTCAAAAGTTATCACCGTTATGACCAAATTGGTGAATCATCGGTCAAATCTGAGTTCAACAAAAAAAATAATAAATAAATTTATGAATTTTTGGAAAAAATTTATGTTGTAGATTTTCGTGATAGATTTCTAAAATTTTGAACGAATCGCAAAACGGAGTTGGGATCTCCCGAAATCTCGAAAATAGTACACTGCATCAATTTTTGGACAACCGATACTCAAATAATTTTCCAGAAATTCATACATAAAATTCTAAAAAAAAGTACATATTCAGAAACTAACATCGATATAGTTCTCAAAAAATGACGCTCGAAACGGACATCGAATTTGATCGCAATCGCTCCGCGAAGTTGAAGGATTTCTAAGATCAAACCACAAAGGAGGTTGGAATTAAATAATATGGTTCTAAATATACAAGTATATATATAGGGAGAGAGAGACGGTTCAGCTTGGGCGCCAACAGGTGGGCCTGCCCTGGTGGGTGACTAGGTAATTACTCATTTAGTTGCAGAAAAGCATTTAAACATTATTTTAACTCCAAATAAATTCAATAAATTTCAAAAAAATTCAAAAAATTCCAGAAAATTGTAAAAAATATTTCTAGGTGTCTAGAGCCTAAATAAAAAGTTTGGACTTAAAATATTATCGTGTGAACGCACAATAAATCCCAAAAGTCTATGAAAAATTAAATTATATGAATTTTAATTGTCTAAAATTTTTCAGAAATTCAAAAAAATTCAGAAAAGTTCTAGAATATTCTACAAAATATTTCTAGACATCTAGAGCCCAAATAAAATATTTGGTCTCAAAATAACCCCGAATGCTTTACAGTAAATCCTGAAAGTCCTTAAAAGTAATAAATCTTTAAATATTAAATACCTAAAAATAATCCAAAAATGATAATAAAAAAATAGATAAATAATATATGTAGGGCTACCTGGAGATCATAGTTACCATAAATTATCTAATTTTACCATACTTCATATATAGGCTTAGGTACGACCTCCTTATGATCTCAAAATCGAATCTTTAGTTAAAATTCTTTTAACATAAATATTTAAAATAAACAAAAATTTGAAAACTCGGGAACGAAGGTTATAGCATTTGCGTTATGGACACTTATATTTTAATGATTTAAAGTTATTAAATCAAATAAATTATATGGTAGACGGTTTAGCTTGGATTGAGAATGTAGATGGTATATGTGAAGAATGCCTTTATGAAAAGCAACATAAAGCATCATTTTCCATTAAGTCGTATTGAAAAGCGAGAATGCCACTTAAGTTAATCCACGCAGATATTTATGGTCCAATGAGAACTCTTTCATTAGGCGGCTGTAAGTATTTGCTTTTGTTCATTGATGACTTAGTAGAATGAGTTGGGTTTATTAAATAAGTAAAAAATTAGAGACATTTTTGATGTTCCAAATATTCAAATCTTATGTTGAGAAGCAAAGTGGTTACTTTATAAAAACATTAAGAAATGATCGTGGAGGGAAATTTTTTTCTCCAAAGGGTATGAATCTTTTTGTCAAGCTAATGACATACACAGGCATTTGATTGCAAGCTATAGACCAGAGCAAAATGTTGTTGCAGAACAAAAAAATATGACCATTGTTGATATTGCCAAAAGTATGTTAAAGGGAAAGCATCTTCCAAAAGAGTTCTAGGCAGAAGTAGAGCATACGTCAATCTTCCTCCTAAATAGATCTCCTACAAAAGCATTACAGAATCGAACTCCTTTAAAAGCATGGCCTGGTAAGAAACCCAATGTAAGTTACTTAAAAGTTATTGGTTCACTTGCATATACCTATGTCAATTATGAGAACGATATAAGCTTGATGAGAAAAGTGTAAAATACATTTTATTGGATATAATGATGAAACTAAAGGATATTGCATGTATAATTCAATATCTAAGAAATTGATAATAAGTAAAGATGTTATATTTGACAAAAATAACTTCTGAAAGTGGATTGAAAATGATCAGGTTGATGTGGAATATGAATAGTTAGAGACAACCCCACTTCCCACAAGAAGACATGAATGAATCGGAGTCACTTGCTGCACCTACAATACAAAGTACTACAAGTTATCCCATAACTCCAGAATCTGAAAGCCCTCTAAGAAAGGTAAGATCCTTAATAGAAATATCTGACTCTTACAACTTTGCTTTAACAGCTGCAGAACCTACTTATTATGAAGAGGCAACTCAAAAAGTAGAATGTAATTATTCTATGGAAGAGTAAATTGCATACATTGAAAGAAATCACACATGGGAGTTGGTGGATTTGCCACATGATAAAAGTTAATTTGGCTGAAGTGGATCTTCAAAATGAAGTTAAATGCTGATAGCAGCATATACAAGTACAAGGCGAGCCTTGGTGCTAGAGGGTATGCTCAACAACCAGGTATAAATTTATACATATATATGAAACATTTTCACTTATTGTTAGATTTGAAACCAATAGAATTATTTTGGCCGTTGATGCACAAATGATAGATTGATGTCAAATCTACTTTTCTGAATGATGTTTTGTTAGAAGATATATTTATTAATCAGCTAGAAGGTTTTATTGTGCAAGGAAAATAGGAAAGGTCTATAAGCTAAAGAAAGCACTTTATGGACTAAAACAGGCACCAAGAGCTTGATACAACAAGATAGATGGATATTTTTGTCAAAATAATTTTCAAAGAAGTCATAATAGACCAACACTTTATTTGAAGAGAAATGGTAAGGATATTCTCATTGTATGTCTTTACATTGATGACATTATTTATACTAGTTTCTCAAATACCATGGTAAATTCAAAATGCAAATGATGCATGAATTTAAAATGACCGACTTAGGTCTTTTACATTACTTCTTGGGTTTGAAAATAAAGCCAACCGAAGACGGTATATTATTATAAAAAAAAGTATACCTATGATCTTCTAAAAAATAGCAAATGATGAATTGCAAGATTTCTAACACACCAATGAATGCCTGTGAGAAGTTATGTCTTGCAAATGGAACCTAAGATGTTGATCCCAAGTATTTTCGAAGCATCGTTGGAGGACTTACGTACTTGACTCATAGTCGGGCTTCATGTTCTCTGTCAGTTTGGTATCGAGGTTTATGCATAGGCCTACGAAACATCATCTTGGTGCTGCCAAACGGATTTATGATATATTCATGGAATCGTAGATTATGGTATTTGGTATTCTAGTATGGCTAACTTCAATTTGAATGGCGGCTACTGTGATATTGATTGGGCAGGTTCAATGGACAACTGGAAAAGCACAACTGGATTTTTGTTCAACTTGGATCTAAAATTATTTGTTGGATGTCAAAGAAGCAGGAAACAACAACATTATCTTCATCAATAGCAGAGTATATTCCAGCATCTTCTACCGTTTTCAAGCAATTTGGATGCAAAGAATTCTAGAAGATTTGAGTTTTCATCAAGTTGGAGCATCTACAATTTACCACGACAACAAATCGACTATTGCAATGTCTAAAAATCATTTCCATCAAGTAAGGAGCAAGCATATGGAGGCTCACTATCACTTCATTCACGAGATAGTGCATAAAGGAGAATTTGAGTTGAAGCACTGCAACACCAATGGCCAAGTAGCTGACACATTCACAAAGGCTCTGGCGGAGGACAAGTTTAATAAATTCAGAACTGCAATGAGAGTAGTAGGATATGTTTGAATTAAGAAGACATGTTAGAAATTCAAACAGTTTTGTTTGGTTCATATTTTGAATCTGTCTATTGATTGTTGCTAAACAATAGTGGTGTGAACTATTCTTTAGGTGTTGTTGAAGGAGTGATATATATGGTTGTAAGAGCCTATATAAGCTGCTGAATTCTTAGTGAGAACACACAGTCTTTAGAGTAATAAAAAAAAATCATTGTTTGATAATGTTCTCCCTTCCACTTTGCAGAAGATTGTTTTCTTGTGCTACTTCCTTCACTAAATAGCATCAGCTATTGATTCTTCTAGCATTTTACAACACTAATATCAGATATTTTAGATATCCAAACCCTAATATCAACCAGGGCTGGCCCTGAGTTCATGGAAGCCCTAGGCAAACTTTCAAAATATGGCCCATATATAATATAAAAAATATTAAAAACTGAAACAAAAAATTAAATTAAAAACTATTACAATCAAAGATTGAACCTAGGACCTCTAGTGTGCAAGTATAACATAATAACCACTACACCATAATTATTTTGTGTCAATAGATGGTCATGTTACATATTAGTTCTAGTTTGGATACCAGATTTTATATATATATATATATATATATATATATATATATATATATATATATATATATATACCAGATTTTATATATATATATTTTTTTTTTAATTTTTTTTAATTTTTTTTTTGAGCCTCCATATTCCATGGGGCCCTATGCGCTCGCCCTGGCCGCCCTAGGCCAGGGCCGGCCCTCATATCAACTATTATGTGATCCCTATTACTAAATAACCCTAATATTTATGAGGAGTGTAGTGATGGAAATTTGGTCTTACGACCACCTTATTCTGTTGGATTCGTCTTCAAGTGCAAGGACTTCGGCAATAGTGAGTTTTCTTCGAAGTTGATATGGAGTCCGAACAATTCAACTTGTATGAGATTTGGAGTTATTCAATGGCACATCTATTTAGAAATAGTGACGACGTAGTAGACCAAAGAAAGAAGAAGAATGGCTCTGCACAAGTAGAATGATCAGCGATCATACGGAATTGTGAATTGGTTCTGAACGAGCTATTTATAAGCTCCAACCGCGTAATATTTCTCTCAAACCTCCACTGAAGAGAACCACATCCCGTCGGCACAGTCGGCCACCCCGACAAATGCCGCCGCGAACACGCGGTTAAGCACCTCATTCCCCCTTTCTTCTGCGTCCTAGTCTCCATTGACCACCCAGCCGCCCGACGACCCCAATCCCCTGTTAAGGTCATTGGCAGCATCATCACCTTCTCTTCCTCGTCGAACGCAACCACCGGAGATGTCCCCCTCTGCGCGTCGAACCGACAGCAACCAACCTTCTCCACTGCACGACGAGCTCCTTCCTCCTTCGAGGGCTCTGTCGCGCAGAGGAGTTCCTTACCGTTCGTGAAACAGAAGCTTCTCCTTCACTCTGGTATATGGTGCTTCCCTCCCTTCTGTTTCCTTTTGGAACCCATGCAAACACCATTAATACCTGCTTAAGATGTTAGCCATCAATGTTTGTATGAGAGAACATATATATACACGGTGGAGACAGCCATTAAGTATTACTGAAAGATTAATCTGATGTATGACTATGTTTAAGAACCCCATTCACTGAATTAATGATTAGCTTAATGGTTGGATTTATGCTAATGGATGAAAATGTGCTAGCATACATACAGTAGCTATGCTCTCCACTGAGAATGAAGGCCATATACACATAATATTGATAGAGATGTTACGTTGATGAAGACATGATGTCTCTCAAATAGAGCATCCTTGTACTTTTATTTCCTTTTCTTTCTCAATGGAATTACCTTCTTCCAAAAAAAAAAAAGAAAAAAAAAAAAGAAAGAGATGATAGGCTTTGAGAAACATAATTAGTACCTTTACTCTTTTGTGGGTGATAACTGGGATGTGGGCTATTATATGGAGTTTCAGTAATGCTAATAGCAGCATGTGCGATCCATGCAAATGCTTACTAAGAGGAAGAAATTGTTTGAGAAAAATGATTACAGAGGAAGAAAAACAGAGAGAGAAATAACCTCCTCTAAGGATTCACATTCCCAGCTTCCAATTTTATTGACATTTTCAAAGACCGAAAAAAAAATGATTGGAATTTCAATTTTCCAAGGAAAAGAAAAGGACAAAGAATAAATTTCCTTTTTTTTTCTCCCCTTTCTCTCTGCTAAACAAACGAGGCCTTAATTCCTTAACCGGAATCGTGGTCAATATGCAGCAGACAGTATATGGTTCACCAAATTGCTTTGTGTGATCTCTTGTTAATGAGCACATTGATATTGACTGATTATTAGTGTAGGAATATACAGGATTGGTATAGACAGAGAGTGTATTGATTACCCGTAATAAGAAGAAGATATCCCTTTCAATATCATCATCTTTAAGCCTAGGACAGTTTAATGATTTTTGTAGACAGGGTTAATAACCTTTTTAATGAGCAGGCTTACCCACTGCTTTATTTCATACACTGGTTTAGGTGGATAGTAGTAAGAGAAGTGATATTATTATTTTTATTATTTTTATTTTTTATTTTTTTATTTTTTTTGGAGAGAAGTGATATTAGTTTCTTAGAAAAACAGGGAAGGAAGAAATGGCTCTTGCTACCGCCATTGTAGTACCAGCTAAATTGGGAGAATGTTTTAGCCGTTAAAACTTGCCCATATATATATATATATACACCCACACCCACACCCACACCCATACCCACACCCCCACACCCACCCATCAGTAAGAGACACATGTATATACCTGTACGTAATGTATATGAATATTTCTAGTGCGCCCGAAAGCAAAGTTTTGATTGAACAAAATTATATAATCTAAAGAGTAGGCACATATAATTATTATTATTTTGAGATGCTCGACATTATGTAGGAGACTTTGGGCACGCTTTATTGCATGTCTTTTGAGTCCATTGCCTCCAATCCTTCCCATTTTCATAAAATGAATAGAATAATATGTCCCGTGGCTCGATCCACTAATCTTCCGTCATACAGCCAAGATCTTATACATCTCTTCGGTAGGGATGATAATTTCTTCCGAATCCGACGGGGACCCGAATTTTTTCTCCAAGGGGACGAGTTTGGGGAATTAGAAACGAGGATGAGGACGTAAAATGGGGATTGTAAAAGATTCTCCGATCGGATATAGTATTCTCCGTCCCGGCGGTAAATCTTCGACCCCGATTACTTTTTTTGTGCAACTCATTTGTATGAGTTCATGATATATATATATATATATATATATATATATATATATATATATATATATATATATATATATATATATATATATATATATATATATATATATATATATATATATATATATATGAAGAAGGTAATTGTGGCGAGCGCTCCTACCGAGAATCGATCTCCTGACCACTCAGGCCGCATGTCTCACCACTACCAGTAGGCTAGAGGATCATTGGCATATATATATATATATATATATATATATATATATATATATATATATATATATAAGGTAATTGTGGCGAGCGCTCCTACCGAGAATCGATCTCCTGACCACTCAGGCCGCATGTCTCACCACTACCACTAGGCTAGAGGATCATTGGCATATATATATATATATATATATATATATATATATATATATATATATATATATATATATTAAATTCATGTTTTATTAACATGTTTTGTAAATTTTGGAATGAATTTTTTTTTTAAAGTTTATAATATACTGAAAAACTTCTTAATGGGACGACAGACGGAGAAGAAAAATCCTGCCTCGAAAGTGTTTATGGAACGGGTACGGAAATGGAATGTGCAATGTTAAACGAAAAAATTAAATCAGACCGGATATGGGAATAGGGTCGAGGACAGGAATTTGAACACTATTAGAAGACGGGAATGTTAGGTATGGTTTCCGACCCCAACCAGCTCGTTGCCATTCCTACTCCTCGGTAGCCACAATAGTACCAACATTCAAGCATATATATAAC
Source organism: Iris pallida (assembly GCA_029216955.1). Lineage (NCBI taxonomy): Eukaryota > Viridiplantae > Streptophyta > Magnoliopsida > Asparagales > Iridaceae > Iris > Iris pallida. The sequence goes on along the minus strand of JANAVB010006396.1, from coordinate 7,910,523 downwards.
CTACTAGCTATAAATAAAGATTATAAATTATAAATTATTTTTTATATAACAATATTAAGTAATAGCAACAACTCGATTAAAAAACCATATATTAAGTCTCTAACTTATTTTATATAATGAATCATAAATTACTTCATAATTCTAATATATATATATATATATATATATATATATATATATATATATATATATATATATATATATATACTTTATCCAAAGAAATGATACACAGAGACATCTCCTTCCTGGCAGAGATCCCTCACCTCATCAATGACACCGACAACATCTAGCTGGAACTCCTCCCTTCCGAAGCCGAGGTGAAAGCCGCGGTCTGGACCCTTGACGAGCATAGTGCGCCAGGTCCAGACGGTTTTTCAGGGGTATTTTTCCGCACTTGCTGGGAGACCATCAAGAAGGATATCCATGAAGCAGTCACGGCCTTCTTCCAGGGAGCAACATACCCTAGAGCCATATCTAGCACAAACCTGATCCTCTTCCCCAAAAAAGACAACCCAGAGACTTCCGAGATTTTTGGCCCATCAGTCTTTGCACCTTCACCAACAAGACCATCTCCAAAATCATCGCCTCTCGAATGTCAGATCTTCTCCCCAAGATTATCTCTGAGGAGCAGAGTGGCTTTGTCAAGGGCAGAAACATCCAAGACAACATTATGCTCGCACATGAACTAATCACATGTATGAAGCTCCCAGCGAGGGGTGGCAACATAGCCATCAAACTGGACATAGAGAAAGCTTATGACAGACTGGATTGGCAATTCATGATTTGGGTTTTCAGAGCCTTCGGATTTTCGGAAACATGGACCAATATTGTATGGAGATCGATCAGCAACTCTTGGTTTTCAACGGTCATCAATGGTCAAGCGGATGGTTTCTTCAAATCAAGCCGCGGAGTCGGACAAGGTGACCCCTTATCATCCACCATCTTCATTGTTGTGGCAGAAGCTCTGAGCAGACAGCAGAATAGTATGATCAGAGCTCTAAACTTTCAGCACTTTCATTCCGCCAGTGGCTGCCCGATTATCACTCATCTAGCCTACGCCGACGACATCCTTATTTTCTCTTCCGAAAACGTCGGGTCGATGGAGGTGGTTCACAACACGCTCAAAAAATACGCCAGGTGCTCACGCCAGAAGATCAACTCAGATAAGAGTGTGATCTATGCCCACCACAAACATCAAGAGAGAGCACGTGGATAGCCTATCCAATAT